>CANXYI011176262.1:0-15586 GCA_948208565.1 Hura crepitans
ACATCCATTCTAGGAGAAGCACCCATTCTGCCTGAACATATGTACCCATCCATAAATCCATTCTTGGAGAAGTACCCATTCTACCTAATCATATATTCACATTCATGCATCCATTCTAGGGGAAAGAGTACTCATTTGGCCTGTTTATACATTTTGCCTTTATTCATCATTCCTTAATCATATGATTCATTCATCATAAGAAAAGATGCACTATAATTCAACATATATCTGCCTTCACCATTCATTTATTATGAGTAAAAATACATTCATCATTCATTTATATTCATCACTCAAAAATCATAAGAGTTGATTCATTCAAAAGTCATAGTCTTGTCTTACATGCATCCACCATTCATTCAAATTCCTCATTAATTCAAAAAATAAGCAAAAACACATGCATCAATATGCATACCTCACCACATCTAAAAAAAGATTAAGAGCTAACATGCATCACTACATTTATTACAAATGCATTATTCCTTTATAAATATTAGAAATTAATTTGCATATTAATCATTCATCACCACATTCATTCACCCCTATTTATCCAAGTAAGCATATAACCAATAGATTCATATTCACCCACTCATATTGAATCACCCTATCACCACATTCATTCACTAGAATCATCTCATTCACCCATTCATGATACATTCCTATTGAATCCCTCTATCATTAGAACCATCACATTCATTTATCACCTTTATGATTTCACACTCATTCATAGGATTGAGTGCAATCAATCATTTATCTCATCCATCATCCTCATGGTTTCACACTCATTCATCCAAGATAGGATAGAGTGCATTCATTCATTCACCCTCATGATTTTATAATCATCCTTAGGATAAAGTGTATTCATTCATTCACCTGCATGATTTCATGATCTTCCATAGGATAGAGTGCATTCATTCATTACCCTTATCATTTCATGATCATCCATGGGATAGAGTGCGTTCATTCATTACCTTTATCATTTCACACTCATTCATAAAATAGAGTGTATTCATTTATCACCATCATGTTTTCACACTCATTCATCTAAGATAGTTTAGGATACATTCATTCCAATCACTAGATGTATTTATACATTTACAGATGTGTCAATTAATTCATCCAACATTACCCATATGTTTTAGACTCACCATTCATTAGGTTTATATACATAAGCATCTATTCAGACATCTATCACATAGCTCAAAGACACCAATGACAAATAATATGCACATGCAACATTCAGGATAGAATCTCATTCCTCTAAGCATTATAACAAGGTTTATCCTTCTAATTATATAAAAACTAAGCACAAAATTATACATGCATGGCACTACATTAATATCAATTCACACGTGCACACTTCTTTGTCACGTAGTTCATAAACACAAAATGTATAAACTCACATTCATACATTAGTTAGCCAAACATATAAGTTCTTGTATTCATCACTCACTTATTTTATCACATTCATCACAAGTTCATATGAAAATTTGTACACACATATGAATATGCATCACCATTCATGAATTCCTCATAAGAAAATTAAATACAAGCATGTACATTCACATTGATCAGGTATTACATAAATAGACATATTTCACTCACATCCATTCCATATACAAACTCATACTTATTTCATAGGATATGCATAAATACATCCACATTCATGCACATGTCTCAACATATCTTTTTTTGCTAAAAATATAAATATGTATGGATCATGCTATTATGCATTTGACATCATTTATCAACACATTCTCCCATCAACCCTCTTTCTATATGAATCCAAATATAAGGCACTTATCTCTATGTTTCCATACATCATTAACCAATTATTTTTTAACATTTACTATACATTAAAAATACATCATCCATTTTCTACATTTTCCATGCATGCTACATGTATTTTATCATTCATGCATAAAAATATACATCAACATATTTCCTCTCTGAATCACTGATAAGTTCCTAAAAAAATATATGTTTTATCCAAAATTACCAGTACATTTTGTCATACACAAAAATAACATTTTAGATACATCTAAACTTTTAACTCATGTATAAATCATGTAGTCATACATAACACATACATACACATATGCTTTGTAAATAGATGGACATCCCCCATTCTTGTATAAGATCCCTTACACATGTATGTGGTTTCTATAAACTACTTACCATGAATGCCATACGTACACATGATTGACATCTTGCATTCACACACATACAAACAACCACATTCAATTAGGTACTCACAGGTCATGCACACTTATGCACTAGCATTTGAATTAATTTGAGGCAGACAAATACTCGATTAGAACATCATCCACAATTGATGAAAGCTAGGTACGTCTCACAAAACTTGCTATATCAAATTGATGCAAACTCTTATCACATTCTCTTTTGTAATAATCAACTTTATACTTGGATTTGACCCTTTATCCAATCTAATCCTCTCGAATCTAATCTTCCCTAAATTTGACTCCATACCCAATTTAAGTTTTAGGGTTTAGCCTAATAAGCTAATACAATCTTCCCCAAATTCGACTCGGTGTCCAATCTAAGTTTTAGGGTTTAGCCTAATAAGCCAATCCAATCTTTCCAAATTCAACTCTGTTTCTAATCTAAGTTTCAAGGTTCAACTTAATAAGCTAATCCAATCTTCCCTGATTAAACTCCATGTCTAATCTATGTTGTAGGGTTTAGCCTAATAAGACAATACATAAGTTTTAGGGTTCAGCCTAATAAGCCAATCTATAAGTTTTAAGGTTCAGCCTAACAAGCTAATTTATAAATTTTTAGGGTTTAACCTAACAAGCTAATCAAAAATCCTTTTCCATCTGGTCAAACCTCATCGATAAAATAACCTTATATGACATCACAAAATCCCTTTCCATCCGGTCAAACCTTGTTGGTTAAACAACCTTAGGTGTGAACAAAATTACTTTATTAATAGTGTACTAACTATATCATAAAGGCATGAGATAGTAATTTGGAGATATCAAAGCAAAAACATGTTCAGATCTAGTTGGATTTTCACTTCAATTGAGGACAAGGAGGCACCCGCATTCGATGTAGTTTTCTTCTCAATATCAATTCTTTTTAAAGGGAAAATACAACTTAAGTTTAGCAAGCTTTAGTAATGATTTAGAGGTAGGCATCTATATTTAATGTAGCTTTATGCCAAGGAAGTATACTCACAGGTAAGTATTTCTAAATATGGTAATTTGTTGTGCGTTATTCTAATTTATGCATTGGACAGCACACACAAGAGTGGGGGCAACTGTAGATGCCTTGATTTTAGGTCTAGGACTTTTCTTATGTATTTAGACTTTGACCTAACACAAAAAGATCATGATGAGACCTAAATTGTGAAAAAAATAGGAATCTATGATGGTAACAAAGGGCTTAGGCTGACAAGTCCAAGCCCGAAGCTCGATATTGATTCCAATGGGCGTGCAAGGGCAAAACCCCCATAGTATGGACCCATTCACCTTTTTAGGCCTATGATGATAACTAGAGACAGGCTAAAGCAAGAAGGCAAGTAACTTGAAACCCAAGTCTGCACAAACAAACATGGCACAAGTCCATACGAACTTAATGCTATGAGGTCCACATGGATAAGCCAAAGCTTATGTTTGCACGAACTTATCTGACCTGGCTTAAAGCCCATGGACCGACGGGAACACCATGCCTAAGTCTACACGAACTAAGCCATACAAGTCCACAAAAATTTCAAGAATTATAGAATTCTTTTCAGACACTAAATCTTAATCCTAGAGGGATTTTACCTCCTCTGGATGGAATACCTAAGCCTTAAGCCTATAAATAATCACTTTGGGGTATGAAAAAGGAAAAAAGATAGGAGGTATACACAGAAGACACAATTAAAAACAATTGACATAGGATTTGCTCTATTAATCAAAAGCCATCACTAAAGTAATTATTCTTTAAAAAACCCAACAATTGTCTTATTGCTTGGTGCTCACTTCAATGTAAGATCTGAGGCTCATTTCATCATATTCATTCATTTATTTATGTTATTTGCTATAACCAATAATCCCCCATAATTAATTGACATATGAGATGGTTCTATGTAATCCCCATAACAATTATAAGAGTAGGTTAACCTTTTAAATCTATTTAGGAATATTCCAAATGTTCATAGAAAATTGTAATCACACTTACATTTTGGAACTAATGACTAAGTCCACATGGACCTATTTTAAATGATAGGAAGTATGCATGGGCCTATAAATTGAATGTGTATATGATAGGAGGCCTGCATAGACCTATAAATTGAATATATACACAATATAAGGTCCGTATAGACCATGGTACAATAACAATATCATGTTTTGTCTATTATGTTTTAACGTATTTTGTTCAACATTTTAGCATGCCCTTATAACTATATCATACTATATGATCATTATGTTCTTTAATATGCATGTTGTTAGTATTCTGGAATTAATATAGGTCCACAAGGACTCCCAATCACTAGGATTATAGTCTATATGGAAATATAAGTGTTTTGCATGTTTATTCTATTTTATATTATGCACAGACAATCATTTATGATTTTTAGTCCTCACATGTATCTGTATTTCTTACCTTCCTTATGGGTTCTTTATGTATTATTTATCTAGTATTATTAACCTTTTCTCTTCTGGGTTACATGTAAGTGACCCTTCTCACTAGAGTAGAGGTCTGAATTGACATAATATCATTTATGTAGTAGTCCACATGGATTAATGTTAAAGCCTCATAAGAGTCCGTATGGACTAGTCGATGCATAGATGGGACCATTCTAATGCCTTATTTAATTTATTTTTGTTTTGTACTTATTATGTCTTTTAGTTTAATTTGGGTTGTAATAAGTAGTAAGTAACATGTTTTACACATCAATTGCTTAACTTTCACATCAAACAATTTTATATATGATTAATTAGTGTTTTCTTAAATAAAATGGTTTTAAATTTTCTTAATCAAAAGTCACAATAATAAAATGTATTTTCGAAGGCCAATCTCCTAAAGATGGGAGTTGGGCAATTACCACCAATTCTTATGGAATTATGGGTAATTGTTAAGCCAAATCATAACTAATGAATAACCCACTTTATGGATGTATAATATACTTGTTGTATGTTTTAAATACTATAATTTACTTATACTTGAAATGGTGACATAAATTTTTAAATATAATGCATGCATAGCTTGAAAAGGGATTGATAAAGGTTACAATATAGAAGAAGGCATATTATTCGAGCATAAATAAGATCTAAATTTTGAACCTTTCTAGTATAGAAGATCAGAGGTCCTGGTGTAAAGGCCAAGTGATGACTTCACTAACCACTCTCATTTCTATTAGAATAGGAACCACCTTTGAATGCGATAGAGATAAGAAGTTTTCTTAGGTTAGTAGGGTACTATAGGAGTTTCGTGAAAGGGTTATCTATAATTACTACTCCTTTAACTAGATTGATATGAAAGAATTTAAAATTTGAGTGGACTGATAAATGTCAAGAAAGTTTTGAGAAATTGAAAAAGATGCTAATAGAAGCTCCTATCCTAATTCAACTTGAACAGGGTAAGGCTTTCACTGTACACAGTGATGCTTTACTTAGTGGCTTAGGTTGTGTATTAATGGTGGAAGGAAAAGTAGTAGCTTATGCTTCAAGATAACTAGATCCATATGAGAGGAATTATCATACTCATGATTTAGAGTTAGTTGTTATTATATTTGCTTTAAAAACCTGGAGACATTATTTGTATAGTGAAAAGTGTTATATCTACACATATAATAAAAGCATAAAATACCTCTTCACTCATAAAGAGTTGAATTTGAGGCAGAGAAGGTGGTTAGAACTAATAAGAGATTATGACTATTTGATTGATTACCACCTAGGGAGAGCAAATATAGTGGCAGTGCTTTAAGCAGGAAATTCATGGTGATTCTAAATGCCATGCATGCTAAAATGCAGTATACTTTAGAAAATGCTATTTTAGCTAAATTACAAGTGAAACCAAACATTCAATAGTAGATCAAAGGAACTTAGATGAAAGATAAGTTGTTGGTTCAGATGGCAAGTAAAGTTAAAGAGGGGGAAGGCCACTGGGTTTCAAGTGACAAAAGATGGATGTCTATATTATCAAAATAGGCTGTGTGTACCTAATACAAATAACTTGAGATTACAGATATTAAAAGATGCACATGAAGCTCCTTATTCTATTTATCCTAGAACTATAAAGATGTATGTAGATTTGAAATCTCATTATTAGTGGCCAGGTATGAAAAGAGATGTGGCAGAATATGTGGCATGATGTTTGACTTGTCAATAGGTAAAAGCTAAACATTAGGTTCTTTTTAGATTGCTACATCCAATAGTAATACCAGAATAGAAGTGAGAGAAAGTGTCAATGGATTTTGTGATGTGTTTACCTATAACCAAAAGTAAATGTGATGTTGTGTGGATGATTGTTAATAAGCTGGTAAAAATAACTCACTTTATTCTAGTCAGAATGGATTATTCTTCGAAAAAGCTAACTAAGTTGTATATTAATGAAATAGTCAAACCTTATAGTGTTCTAGTAACCATTATTTCTGATAGAGATCCTCACATCACTTTTAAGTTTTAGAAAAAACTACAAGAAACAATAGGTACCAGATTGGCCTAGAGCATAGCTTTTTATCCTCACACCAATGGACTACAAAAAATGGTGATATAGGTACTCAAGGACATGTTATGGGGTTATGCCATTGAATTTAAAGGTAACTAAGATCAGTATTTATCTTTAGCTGAATTTGATTATAATAATAGCTATCAGTTCAGTTTGGGTATGGCATCTTATAAACCTTTATATAACAGATGATTCAAAACTCATTTATGTTAGAGTGAAGTTAGGGAAAGTAAAATATCAAGTGTTGATCTGATTAGAGATATAGAGGGGAAAGTAAATGTGATCAGGGAGAGACTAAAAGCTGAGGTTGATAGACTGAAATCTTATACTGATTTGAAACAGAGAGATATTGAGTATGCAGTAGGTGAGAAAGTGTTTTTAAAGGTATCTCTATGGAAAAAAGTGTTAAGATTCGACAAAAAGGGGAAATTAAGTCCCAGTTTCATTGGATTGTATGAAATTACAAAGAGAGTTAGACCTTTAGCTTATAGGTTAGCATTACCACCTGAGTTATAGTAGATTCATGATGTTTTCCATGTTTCAATGCTCAGAAGGTATAGATCAAATCCTTCACATGTGATTTCAATGATAGACATTGAAATACAATAAGACTTAAGTTATAAGGAGGAGCCTATACAGATATTAGCTTGGGAAGTGAAACAATTGAGGAACAAGTCCATACCACTTGTCAAAATGCTATAGAGGCATCATAACATTAAAAAAGCTACCTGGGAGCCAGAGAAACAAATGAAGACATAGAAGAAATTTTCTTAAGAGGGGAAGAACTATAATGGCTATTTGTTGAGGCTCCATGAATAATGCCACAGTGTTCGAGAAGTGTGCTCAGTGTGTAAGGTCACTTACATGAGAATCAAGGTAACATTATTGGTCATAAAACATTAAGGGGCTTTGAAATGATGAAATAGGCTAAAATTAAAAATTTAGCAGAGCTAATAATTCATTTCAGGCTATAAGTTAGTGGTTTATAATGTTAAATCGAGTCAAGCCGGGAAGAACTGGGGATGTGCATGAACGGATCTAGAAATATCATACCTTAAAGGTCGAAAATTCCCTTGAGTCAATTGGTGATAGAACTTTTGAATTCTAAGGTTGTTTGAAAAATCTCATAATTTTTAGGTTTAGCTCATAAATTGAGGCAGTCTATAAACTACTCTATCGATTGAATTTGGCCACAAAATTATACAAGTATGTAAATGGGAATAATCGAGGATTTTAAAAATAAACAGCATAATTTTTTTAGGTCCCTATGATTTTTAAATTTTTTTTGAAGTTTTTTCCAAAACAAAGCCATTTACAAAAGGTTTGGTTGGCTATAGAACCCATTTGAGCCACCTCAGCCACGCTAAAACCTTTACATTTGTTAACACAAGTGGCCATATGGCTAAAACCACTCACCCCACTCGAAATTTTATTCTTTCTTCGTCCTTGCAAGACCACTGCCACTATTGCTATTTTTCCACCATTTTTCATCCTTTTCCAAGCTTTTTTCAACACTAATGGCACCTAAATTCCCTTCAATGTGTTAGGAATAAGATGGTGAAGGATTTAGAGGCAAAAAGAAGGTGAATAATTCAAGAAAAATTCTAGAAAGACTAAAGGTGTAGAAAATCAATATTGAAATTGAAGTGTTCAAATGTAAGTGATTTTTGTTTTCTTATAATTTTTCCTAAAGGATTAAGGTAGGTAGTGAAGCCTATATACTTGGATTTTCATTTTTGGTTATGTGTGAATTTTTGAGGAATGTCAAAGTGCAAATGGCATGACGAAAGGCTAAGCTTAGAGGCTATGTTTAAAGGCTTTTTTTGTGAGCTTTTAAAGGCCTAAAGTGTGAGAATTTTTCTCCAATTTGAAGTAAGGTATGTGCATTCAACCATTTACCTTATGTCATGTAATTCCCATAGGTGAACATGGGGGTTGAATATGGAAAAATTTTGGGAAAATTATGTGTAATGTATGGTAAAGTGAGGTATAGGGTATATGGCTTATTTTCATGGGGAATGAATGTTTAGGATGTTAATTAAATGAAAAGAACTTGTGTCGATGCTTAAATTCTATGTGGCTGAGAGGTATTATGCAAAGGGGGAAGGGTGTGTCTTGTGGTTTTTATGTAGTTTAAGGTGATACACATGTTCATAGTATTAAGGTATAATGAGAATGTTGGTAATAGGAGTGTTTGAGGTATGATGATAATGAGTCCTTTAAGTAGCCGAGACCTTGTAGGTGTGTGTGTGCATATTTGTGTAGCTTGGCATGCGTGTTAGTAGCATGTATGGATAATCAAACACAAATGGCATGTATATTAGGCTTATAATGTGTGAAATATGTGTGGTTTTGATGGATATTGTGTTTGGCAGAGAGATAGCCTAAAGTTATTACTAAATGTGTGGCATGTTACTTGAGTGGAATGTATGAATTATGGTTTAAGATGGATGAAATAGTAGTTTTTGATGTAAAAAGGCTTGAATGATCCTTGTGTGCAAGAATACTAGCTATGGTCAAGACATATGGTGAGCATGTGATAGCTTAAATAGCTTGATAATGAGGATATATGCATATAATTATGCTTGTGACAAGTTAAACTACTTGTAAGGATGGTTAAATAAACTTAGATGCACATATAAGACCATTTTTATGTATTGCCTAAGAGCTATGTCAAAGAAAATGGTATGAAAACTTTGGTAATGTGTATGTTAACTTATAGGTATGATAAAGTCTAATAATATGAACATGTTATGGCATAATTGGTTCGACATAATCTAGATGAATATATAAGAGTGATATGATATAAAATGAGTGTAATAAATGTGTTTTAATGGATGAATAAACACTTAGTATATGGCTTTGGGAATTGGCCTAAAATGACAAATTAATTATTCCTTAAAGTGAACTTGAGATTGACAAGAAATATGGCCTAAAGTCAGTGCCTAAAATGACTATAATGAGGCAACTATATGGAATGGCAAAAATGCCTATTGTATAGCCTAATTGACTTTAGTTTTAGGTTTATGGAAACGTGAAATGAATGTTGCAATTGCCACTAAAAAATGACATGAAAATAGCACAGAAATAGGGATTGTAAAATAAAAAATGGACCTATGACTATCCTATAAAATATATTTTCTAAACCTATAGATTAAATAGATTATGAGTGATTAATAAATTGCAATTCAATAAGGTATAAAGCCAAGAATGATGTAAATTAAATTATGGCCATAATATTGCCTAAAAATATGACTAAAAAAGTAACTCGATGTAATGCCTTTGTTTTGAGGCTCTATGAATAGTGCCACTGGGTCCGGGAAGTGTGCCTGGACTATCAAGTCACTTGCACATAAATCGAGGTAGTGACACTGGTCATGAAACTTTGATGGGCTTTAATCTTTTAGAAAGAGCAGAATTTAAAAATTTAGCAAAATCAATAATTCATTTCAGACTGTAAGCTACACCTCGGCGCAATAAAAATTTTTCGGGCTAGGAATAACTCGGGATGTGCCCACATGGACCTAAAAATAGTGGACCCTAAAGCTTAAAAATTCCACTAACTCTATTAGTGAAAGAATTTTTGGATTCCAAGGTCATTTGCAAATTCTCATAATTTTTGAGTTTGGCATGCAAATCGAGGCAGTCTGAAAACTATCCTATTGATGGCATTTGGCAACAAAAATTTATGACCAGGTAGAGGGGATTAGAATATGAATTTTAAAACAAACAGCATAATTTTTTTGAGGTTCTTGAATTTTTTAAGTTTTTCAAAAAACTAAGCTATTTTTAGATGGCTCGGGTGGCTATGGGGCCCACCTCTACACTTGCAAGCTGGCCTAAGGCCTTTGACAAGTTGAAATTCCACTTAAAATTAAAAGAGAGGAAATTCCTCCCTCACTATCTATGCAGTGATGCCATTGCAAGAGAGAATGGCCATCTCCCTCTGCTTCCTTATTCTTTTTTGGAATTTCTAGGTTCCAAAAATTGTTTTGGGATATTAAAGAAGTCCCTGAAGAAGAATCATGTCAAAAAGGGTTCTCAACATTGAGTTAAAATTCATGGAAGTTTACTAGATAGAAGCAGTCTAGCAGGCAACAAAGGTGAGTTTTCATGGCTTCTTTTTTGTTTTTCTTGGGTATTTGTGGCTATAATTGGGTCTTAGTGATGCCTATCTTATGTGGGGACATGTATGGTTTTGGTTTGAGGTAAATTAGAGCAAGGAAGATCTTGGAGAAAGGGGAGAAAGTTTCTGTGAAGGCTGGAATGAAGGTGTGGCAGCCTTGAATTAGTGGCAACTTTATCTCTATATGTGTCAGGAAAGTGAGTTCCCCCATTTACTTCATGTCCTTCAATTTTAGTAGTTTTTCCTATGAATTAGAGGTGATTTGAATGCATGAAAGTGCTTGTTGATGTGTTTTCTTTGAAGAATTTTAGTGTATGGTATGTGGGAATAGGAATTGCAGGGTCAATTAATGAAAGGAAGTGATGTACATGTAGATTAAGCTATTGGTCGAGAGGTATGTAAATAGCTAGAGTGTGTTTATGTTGTTCCAAGTATAGATTGATGACACTAGCATGGATGTGTGATGGTATTTCTTGTGAATTTATTGAAATTTGCATAATTTGCATCGCGACCTGACCCTCGCGACGCCTCCTCTTTCTTAGTGTGGATCATTGCAACGGGGTTAGATGGATGAGAGTGAGAGTCACCACTAGCTGATTAGAGTGCAGCTAGTCACCTAATATTCTAGTCTACATTTTGAGTTCGAGGTTATTCTGACACAAGGAAGGTGTAAGGCACTCCACGCCGAGGTTTTAATTTATGAGATTTATTTAGGATGTAATTAATGGTTATTGGATATTTATTATTAGAAGAATTATTCATCTATTTCGAAATGGCTATATCCTTATTTAAATAAATTCTCATGATCAAAATATTAGTGGACTAATTATGAATTAATTTTGATTATTCTTATGAATGTATGGGAATTTAGACATCGACTAAATGATTTGCCATAAATATGACCTATCAAACAGGGTTATCTAAAAATTTACCTACTTTCATGTGCCCTTGAAATGATCCGAATACATATTTTTGAGTCTATACTTACCATAAGTTTATCTCCTATATTTTCTATTATCTTAAATAATTTAGTACTTTATTATTATTATTATTATTATTATTATTATTATTATTATTAGATGAGATAATTCACATATCAATGTATTACATTAAATATATGTTTTTTATAGTATAACCTATTATTAAATATTTTTTATATTTTTCAGTGAATTTCTATCAATATTTTGATATTTAAATATTATCTTTATTAATTACTAGATTTCTAATAACATATTAAATATTTATCTATCATCTTTTATTCCCATCTTTTTTCTTTTATAAATTCAGTAATAGCATTGAAAATATTACTTATAATTCTTATAATTCTATCTCAGTTTTTTCTTTTTTCTTTTATTTTATTTAATTATCTAACGTAAGGAAAATTGTAGGATTTATTTTATAATTGAAGTCATTTTCTTTAGGCTATTTCTTAGTTATTTCCAAAATGGTTTCCTTGTTATTCATAATTTCTCTACTAAATGTTTATGACAAAATACGAACTTAATTAGAGATCTTTTAATGAAAATATTTCTTATCATAGGATTTATAAAATGTATATGTAGAAAATTAAATTGGTAAAATTAATTTAATTGTAACATTCTTATGCTATATTTATATTTATAATTATCATGAATAATTCTAATCCTTAGTATAATTTATCAAATGTTATTTTGAATACTATAGTAAATTAAGTAATTTGCAAAATTTAATTATTGTAACTTATCCTTAATGATTTTGGTTTTTTTATTATTGTTTTGTTGACATATTTATCATATGTTTATAGTTACTGTTAATTAAAATTATTTATAATCTTATAAAAAAATTAATTATGTCATATCTAAAGAGAAATTTTTTGGATTCTATACACGGGTACTAACACAACTTCAAATATTTTAATACCCTTTATTACTATTATTATTTACTTGTTACATATATAATTGTGTATTAGATTTATTTATATAAACTATATTAAAAAAAATCCTAATTAATTAGTTTTTCCCGTATCGTTTATTGTTATTGTATTTGTTTTAATTTATGTTTATTCATTTAAATGTATTACTAATATAGATTAATTAAAATTGATGTTATGGGTATTTTTCCTTACGAAATGACCAAATTGCCCTCTCTTGAGACATTGGGTTCTAATTACCTTAGGGGCAAAGGGGGTCATTTTTCCCCTATATAAGCTTCCTTTCCTCTCTTCTTTCTCCAGCCGACACCCATTCTTCTGCAACCATCCTCCTATCCATCTCGTTTCCTCTTATTCTCTTCCTACCTTCAATACTCTGCTCCACTATCCTATGACAAAACCAAAACCACATTTAGTCTCATCTCAATTCCTTCTCCTCACCGGAAGTTTCTTTATTAAAAAATATATGCTTTTGCATCCTTAGTTTGCTTCAGTTAAGGCTTTAACTCTACTTCCCAATCGTGCCATTCCTTTGGTAACCTCTTCTCTATATACAACTCTATACTATACCTTTAACAAACTTTAGCGTAGAATAATGCTACCTTTAAGTGTCTAGCGATATTGGCATAAATGTCTGGATTATTCTCTATGGCAGACGTTCTTGAGCTTGCCTCTCCCTGGTGACACTGGTGCTTCTTCGTGCTTTTTCAAATGAACCTCCTCTCGTCGATTATTCTTTAAATCGGGTATAGTTTCCTAGGAATTTAGATTGGTTATCTTCTCCTTTGGGTTTTTTTTGATTCTTTTACTCTGTCTTGCATAGATGATTACAGAGCGAGTGCCAAATTTAGATCCTTTACAGCTGCCTCTAACATACTTATATTTCGCATTTCACAATTAGATGCAGAATCATCTATCGACATTGTAAGAGCTCATTTTAGTATAGCGTTTCCATCATCCAACAAAGCACCTCTTTCGTAGTCTGCTTCAGAAGTAGTAACCTTGGCACTTTTTATCATAGTTGCTTCCTATGAGCTAGATAGCTGTTCCCCTCTTTTTTCTTACTTAACGTCCTTATCTGCAGCTCTTTTGGTAGCTGCCTCTCTTTTCCATCGAGATCGTAAGAGCAAGGGCCAGTTTAAGCTCGAGATTGGGATTAATACTAGATTCAAAACCAATGACACTACTAGCTACAATAATAGTAATGACAAAAAATGAATTCCAACTTCCCCTTCTCGAACAGAAATGGGTACATTGATGAACACATCAGAAAGAACCTTTAGACCATGAAGGACATGGTTGGTGCTGTTGTAGTTCAAAAAGAAGGTAGAGATTATAGAGAAAGGTGTTGACATAGTCAAACTGGCAATGAAATTCTTCTCATCAGTATCAAGGGGTAATTGAGTTCTTTTTTTAGACCCTAATTTAGCTTTAGGTTTTAAGTTTTTCATATTTTTGATTGTTTGCTTTTGTATTTGTGTTGGATTTGTTTACAAGTGCAGATTTTAATAGTAGAGTTTTTTTTGGAATTGTAGATTTTAGCTACTGCATTTTGAAAGGACAAAAGGTGTATATATCTACTGCAAAGTTTCACAAGGACAAAAAGATTATTTCTACATCTAGATTTCAACTGAAGATAAAGTTTGTGTTGTAACTGCAGACCTCGTTTAAGAAGGACCCGAAGATTATTTGGTAAGTGCAGATTTCAACTCTAAACCCCTCTTTTTTTTTTTTTTTTACAGAGGCAATGTGATACTAAAAAAAAATTATTTTCTAAGTGCATATTTAGAACGCAACCAATTTTGTTTGCTATAAAATGTCTATAGCGAATTTTTTTGCTTTGTTTTGCGAGCTACAGATTTTTCTACAGAGAATGCTTTTAAATATTTGGAATTCTACTACCACTCTATCTCTAACAAGTTTTCCTTTAATGTAATTAGGGGTTCAGCTGTTAGGTTAAAGAAAGGAGAGAGTATTTTATTTTTTCGGGATGAATTTTATTCTTTGGTTTAACTTAATTTTTTTACGAATTGTTGTATATAAAAAAAATCTAGCTATATAACATTTATCCTTGATTTTAGATTTATTGCTATTTATTATGTTTTGTGTATAGAATGTATCTATATTGTTTATCATTTCTTTAATTTGAAGTTATAGGAAATGGTGATTTAAACTTTTGAGTATTTGCATAGAAGTTAAATTTAAATCTTGTACCTTGACTTTCACTCTTGATTTTTTAAAAGGAATATAAATTTTCTTTTGGGAGAAAACATTTAACCTTATAAAACAACCAAGGGATAGCCTATTACTCATGAACTTGCTATATAGAAAAAGTTATTCATATTCGCTTCTACTTTGATTTTTATTAAATCTAATCTTTCTCTTTCTTGTATTAATGACCATAACCCTTTTATGTGCTATTGTACCTGTTTACATGCTATTTCCATTTAGAGAATAGACTTACCTTTTTCTTTTTAATTTATTTACAACTTCTCAACTGCAGTAAGTTTTATTTTATGCCATTTTCTAATTAGATGTGTTCTTGAGTTATGAGTGTTGATAGACTATTAGGACTACTATGTATGTGTATGGATTAGGATTTTTTATGCTTCTCATGCTCATATGAGGATGTTTTGTTGTGATTTATTTCTTAATCACCCAGCTATGTTCTTCTTATATCAATTTTAATTAAGTTTAATTACTATGATCTTTATAACTTCAGCATAATCCACATCTTTGTATGCAGGCTTGACTCTCCCATTTTCTTATTTAGTGAGAGGGATTACGCTTCTTCAAGCTTCTTGGTTCTATATGTTAAGTTTCTTCCCTTCCTATTTACCTTTTTATACTATATATTTTGGGACATGTCTACT
>CANXYI011176531.1:0-21263 GCA_948208565.1 Hura crepitans
CTGGTGCTTATTTATTGTTCCATGTGCAACATTTAAATCAAGAATCTTGTTTTGGCCTCTTTTTCTTCCATCTCAAGCAATTCCCACTCCCTCCTTTTCTTTTCATTTTTCTGAAAAAAAAAAATTGAAAAGAAGATTATGTATATTCTTTCTTTTCTTTTCTCTTTTCACCATGTAAAAGCTTGGTAAATGTAATTAATCATTCACTGGATAATTAAAAAAAGCTAGCTTTTCTAAGATTCCTTTACCAGCTTCAATTTGGATTTGAGACAATAATTTATTATATTATATTAAGAAAATTTAATTTCCATGATCATCTTTATATATTTAAGCTAAAATTTCCTCACAACATTGTGTTATTTATTTAAATAATAGCTTCAATTTCGATTTCGTTAGTATCCTTAAATAATAGTGAATTTTCAGTTTTTAATCATTATGTATATTGTCTTCTAGAGTATAAAAATTGGAAATTTAAGATAATTTTATTCATTAAGTTTGTCCTGACGTCATTAAGAGCACTATGGCCACATATATATCATTATAATAATATGAGAGGATGATTAATTAACTCATTATATGAAAATTAAAAAAAAAAAGATATATAGGTTCTTTGCTCATTAAGTTATCGCTTACTTTGTATGTGAAAGATATTTTAAAAGAAAAAAAAAATTCAATACTTTCTTTTTATCAAGAATCCTGCTAATCAACAGCATATGAATATAGTCTTAATTCAGCTCGAATTCAATTGACTAATTATAAAATAATATTTTTATTTGTAAAATTTAAATTCGAAATTTATTTTTTTCTCTATAAAAATAAATTTCGTTTCTCATTAATTTGATTGTGGGGAAAGTTATTGCCTAACGATAGCCTTAGTTGAAGTAAATGAACTAAGCCCGGAATTGAATTTGTGCAAAAAAGTTTACGATGAAATGTGTAATTTCTTATTTTGGTTAGCTTAAATTCAAGACTTAAATTTTCAATTGACTAATCCAGTTTATTAGCCAATAATTTGGCAACTTTCGTCTACCAAAAAAATTTTTTATTAGTCTCAAATTTGTTTGAGGACGTAGATCAAAAATCAATACTAAAAATGATTTTGCAGTTATAAAAATTAAAGTTTGGAAATTCAAAGATAATATACTGTTATTGATGTAAAATTCAAAAAAGATAAATAAAAATTTCATGCAAATAGCATGATTAATTATATAAATGATCACTTAATTTATAACTTAATAATGAATAATTAGTAATAATAAAAAATTTTATAACAAAAAATATCTAAACTTTTAAAACTTTTATGAGAAAAATAAGTTTAATTAGTTTTATTAAATTTTTGGCTGCTAAATAATAGCGTAACTATTAATATTAATTAAAAAATATCATGTAAAAATGTCATATCAACAGATAACTAAAAAAAATGGATATGTCAAATGTAAATGTAGCAATGCCGTGCATACATAGAGTCGAAAAGATAGCAAATGTATAACTAATATATTTATATTTTTTAATCATCAGGTGATGTAGTACTTTTACGTGGTATTATTCAATTGATATTAATAATTATATTATTATTTATTAATTGAAAAATTAATAAAACTAATTACAGTGATTTTTTGCAAAAAATTTTATTACTGTTTAACTGTTATTGAGATATAAGCCGAGTGATCATTAGTGTAATTAATTTTTAATAGCACTTAATGTGATTTGTCTATTATGCTTATTAGCATCCGGAAATTATCAAGGTTAAAAACATAAAAGGTACAATCATAAAAAAATTCTCCAATGAAAAAAAATAAAAATAAAAATTCACCAACTTTATTGACAAGGAATCATTAATCATTAATCAAATTGCAAGTTCTTAATTAGTTTTGATTAATAATAAGCAAGTGTTGATAATGAGAAAAGGGGGTTTTGTGAAGAGATTCTCCTCTTAATTTGTGCCAAAACCCATCTTTTAATCAATTGCTTTGTCTATTCCTAATTGTGAAACATGTTTTAGAATGACCTTAATTAATTTGTCAGCTCTGCTGTAACTTTCACTTTTTCTTTGAATCATTGTAATAAACCACTCTTGTAATGTTGACACCTCAGCTTAATTAATTTCAATGTAATTTCTGTAACGAATTATTTTTAAAAAAATTGATGAATCATCTTGTAAAACAATAATGTTATGCTATACTACATTTGCAGCAATATTATTACTAAAAAAGAGGTTACCACAATATATTTCATAATATTATTGCAGGGAGAATAGAAAAATGTATCATATAAGATTATAAATTGGAGGCAAAATGAAATTAATTTCTGGGTTATATTTTTTTTATTGTCACATTATTTGAGAAACTAGATAAAAATTAAATTTTAATTAACTGAAAAAATAATTAAATTTTGGTGATTCAAGATATATTTGTTATATTAAAGTCAACAATTAAATTAAATAATGAGTTGAAGCTTTGATAGATTCATGCTATTGTCTTTATCCTGTAGATGGAGGAAAACAGAAGTTAGCCCAAAATTGGTTAGTTATCACTATTTCTCATCTTCGGCTGTACTTGGAAACTGAGAGCCATTAGGAAAAAAATAAGAAAATAATTTTTTTTGGAATATTTTTCTTAATTAAGAAGTTTACTCACCAATTTATATAATAAAAAACTTTAAAAAGATTTTCTCCTTGTTGGGTTGCCATGACACAATTAATATTCTTGCAGAGGAAAAAGGATTTAGGTCACCTTAGTTCTTGCCAAAATTTTTCAAAATTGTACAAAATCCTAATTTTACTCCATATTTTAATATTACTTTCTATAGTTTTTTTTTTTTTACCGCATCAAGAATCAAAATTCCATGGATTTGCCCACTAATTAAGATTACTAATTAAATCATCTTGGGTCAAAAAAATTAAGAGTAATATCTATTTTAGGACTCAAAATTAACTTTTTCTTATTTAATAGATATATTTGTGTGAGTGTTTTTATAGTACCATATTACTGGAGTTTTATTTTATTTTTTATATGAACTCAAATAAAATGGAGGCAGGTAGTTTAAACTTTCTTTAATTAGAAAGTAAGAGCAATGAATTAATTATCATAATGCACAGAGAAATTATGCAAATAAAATAAAGCCAAAAGTAGTGACAATCCCAAGATTCAAGTTTCTTGAAAGAAGAGGGGGAAAAAAAGAAAAATAGTGGCATTGCCGTGGCATATTTTCCAACATTGAATTTTTGTAAAGTAAAAAAGTAGAAAAAAAGATTCAACTTTTTTTCTTTAATTACAATAATGAAAATATAAAATAGTTTTTCGTTAGATTTTTTTTTTGTCAAAAGTTTTTAATGAGATGTTTAATGCAATATATCTGTTTAAATATCAACAAATTTTAACATATTTTTATTTGTCTTATTTCAAGATTAGACAGAAATTGACATACAATCTGATATTAAATTTTTAATTAATTTTTAATCATAATTAAAAACTTAGTAGAGATTTTCAATTGGAAAAGATTAAAAAAATATTTTTAATCATAATAATAATACGAAAATGAAATGCGTCATTAGTTAGTCTTACTGTTCAGAAGAAAGTTTTAAAATATTGGAAAAGAAAAAAAGAAGAAAGTTTTAGAACGGAGTAATGGCTAACGACAATCTTTAAATTTTTATATTAACCTAATTATTATAATAATGCTATTTCTTGCAGTGATATTGTCAGAAAACACAAAAATAAAAAGAAAATGGAGAAAAGAAAAAAGGCTGTGAATGTATTTATATTCAAAAATCATTGTGATTTATATATATATATATATTTTTAGTTGCCATATGCCCTTTATTTACGATTCAACTTTTTTTTTTTTCTCCTTTATCTACACCAATGGAAATATAAAATATTTTTCAATGAGATACTGTTTTTGCCCAAAGTTTTCAGTGAGCTATTTAATTTAATTTTTTTAAACATCAATAAAATTTAAACATATAGTTATTTTCTTATTTCGAGATTACACAGAAATTACCATAAACTTTAATCAGAAAAAATATATATAATTAGAAATTTTCAATTGAAAAAAAAAATCCTTGTTTTAGTATAATTATTAACAACAGAAATAGTGCAAAATAAAGCAGGTACATGAAGGGGAAAAAATATGAAAACAAGAATAGAAAAATGATAAAAAAAAATGGATAATTAGTTTGACTTACTATTTACAAGCAAATTTTAAAATAGAGCAGTAATGGCTTATTAGAAGCTTTAAATTCTCATATTAATATAATTATAACAATATGATATCTTGCAGCAATATATTGCCAGAACCAGAAAAATTATCATATAATTATCATATTTTCATATCCATATTCTCCAGTATTAATTTTTTTTTGTTCTTTCATTATCAGCTTGATTTGGGGATCAAATGTTCACCCTGTGAGCATGGAGACGATTCAACATTTGGCATTTTAACTTTTTTTTTTTTGTATATTTATGAAAATGTCTCATTATGATTTATATATAAAACAAAATTATGATTATTCACAACTACAAAAATTAACCTACACTAACTAACATAAGTACTATAAATTTTATGCAATTGTGAATGATTACTGATGTTAAAGAAGATAAATGGTTTGTCCTTGTTCTATGGTTAACCGTACAATAATTGCTTAATTGAGAAAAAAAAATTTATGGCCCAGTGAATTATTAATTTATTTCTTAGTGAAGGTATGATGAACTCGGTTTAATCATAACATGACATGTTTTTATAATTTTTTGACTTTCAAATTAAAAACAAATAAGAATGATTATTGATTTTGTAATGGTCGACATTTATCTATAAGATTCTTTGGTTCTAATTAATCCTTCTCAAATTGATCTAATTTCTTTTCAAGATCAAAAAAATTATTATGATTTTTCACAGCCCAAAATCATGAAATTTCTTGCAGAAAAGCATGTTCCCATAATTACTTTTCTATATGTCACCCTCTTTATGCAACTATATGACCTACCTTAGTCTAATCTTTATAATAAAAAAAAAACCATTTTAAAAAAAATAATTATATATATATATATATTTATATTGAAAAAATTCTTATATGTATATATATAAATTTCCATCAAGTAAAATCAATTCCAGCTGTGAGTTAGGCCCATAAGTAAAAAATCAGTTTCTTTATGATAGAAATTGAATCTTTTTTGCATTTCATTAATTGATTACATTGTAATTAATTCTCTTAGTTTCTCACTTCTCATCTTGCTTTTCTCTTTTTAATTTTTTTTTTTTAATTTGAAGGGCTCAACTTGCTGCTTTAATGGACTCAACAAAAAGATATGTGTATAGAAATTAAAGCATTATTTTCTCATGCATTAAAAAAAAAAACTCCATAAAAGTTAAAGATGCATTTTTTTGATTTCTAAATAAATAATAATTTACTTAATAATTCATATTTATCTAATTATCTATATATCTTTACTCTTGAAAATTAAAACCCTACACATATAGTGGGGGCCAATCTTTTTTTATTATTTTTTTCCTTAATAGTGGGGCATTTCACCGTCCTATCATTTGCATTATTAAGAGAAATTCTACCAAAACTTTTCTTGATAAATTTTACTATGAGGGTCACCTACCCCAAAAGCTGTAATTTGTATAAAAAAAAGGCTTTATGAACCCTAGATAAATGCAATAACAACCGTCCGATCAGATGACTTCATGATATAATTAGTTATTTTGTGAAAACATGAAGAAGAAGTAGAAAAGGAGGCCATGCATAGCTATATATGCAAAGGTCACATATACCATAATATACTACTTTTGATGAGGGACCTATTTGAAAAAAAAAAAAAAGTTGAAGAAGAAGGGAGGACCCACAAACCTTTGCATGAATGACACGTGTATAGGGCAGCCCATCCCCATCTGAGAGAGAGGGAGAGAGAGCAGTTCAAAGGGAGGATCCCATTATAAGCCATACAGGTCTTACAGTATGATTCTGCAGCTTTTAGCCTTTTGCCCACAAACCCTAATTGGGGCCACCATATGAACAGTACAGCTCCCCCACATTAAATTCTTCTCCATCATCCTCCTCCTCTCTCTTTCTCTGTACAACAAATTGATCTGATGGTGTCATCACCATTTTCAGTTTTTTTTTTCTCCTCTTTTTTCTTTAATATATATGCAATCTCGTTTATAAGGATTTTATTGAGTTGAGCTAGCGATAGGCCTTTTCTCTCTGCGTACTGCTTCCTCTTTTTTTTTTTTTCAAATTTAACTTTTATATATACAAATCTCTAAACTGATTTTGGCCTCTCATTGGCTGCAATACTTGCTTGAGAGAGAGATGGGTCATCACTCATGCTGCAACAAACAGAAAGTTAAAAGAGGGTTGTGGTCACCAGAAGAAGATGAAAAACTCATCAATTACATTTCAACTTATGGCCATGGTTGCTGGAGCTCAGTTCCTAAACTTGCTGGTATCATTTCTTTATTTGCCAATTCTCTCTGACACACTCACAGGCTGACTCAATCACATAATTTACAACAGATTATATTATCACAGCAGCTTCATTTCTCGATCATTATCTATCTAAGTCAACATCAATACTTCATGGATTTAATATGTCTTAAATTCTCCATAGACTTGCTCTCGTTTCTTATGTTCAAATTCAAAGATTGGTTTTCTATATGTTTTCTTGCAGGATTGCAGAGATGTGGAAAGAGCTGCAGATTAAGATGGATTAATTATCTAAGGCCAGACCTCAAGCGTGGAAGCTTCTCTCCTCAAGAAGCTGCTCTCATCGTTGAGCTCCATAGTATTTTAGGCAACAGGTATTTTATCATTCATATGATTTTACAATCCACAAAAGATAGAAACTTTCATGATATACTGTTAAAAGGGTATGTATTATTGTGGACAGATGGGCTCAGATAGCTAAGCATCTACCAGGAAGAACTGACAATGAAGTGAAGAATTTCTGGAATTCAAGCATAAAGAAGAAGATAATCTCTCATGATCATGTTCCAGCTTTAGCCAACTTTGCTGATCATGTTCATAACCCTAATTCTGCTTCTGATGAAGCTTTCTTTTCTCTCTCTGCAAACCCTAATCTCATCTTAAATAGTGCTCATCATCAACATGATCAGCTCTACTTTCCATCCCCAAGTTCAATGCTTCAAAGTTTTGGTCAAGCAGATTTCAAATTCAACCAATTACCCAGTAATAATAATAATAATAATTTCAATCTTGATTTAGCTAATTTCTCATCCCAATTAATCCCACCACTTCTACCTCCAAATAATACGTCATCTTCTTCCTTTGATCCAATGTGGACTTTGCCTTATTTGCCACAGCATCTTGATCCAAATCATCAAGAGGATCAAATTTTGGTTCCATCTTATGATAGTATTGTAGACCAAAAACCTACTAGTGATCATCAAAGTATTGGAATTATGGTTTATGAGAATCAACCCGTGGTTCCTATGATGCCAAAACTGTGTGAGATCATTGAAGGAAACAATATCTGTTCATCTGGTTCACAAGAAGTAGTAGTTGACCCACTTGCAAGACTGCAATGTTTCCCATCATCAGGGTTAAGTTATGCACAAGACCAGCATGTGACCACAAATCAAATGGAGTACGTTGATGCTATAATGACATCGTCACCATCATCATCGATATCAGCATTCTCAAATGGTCAATTCGGCTCAAACCCTAATAATGTTCCTTCAAGCTGCTGCTGGGATGCTTAGAGAATACGAATGGGGTTGGGGTAAAGTTGGAATCTTTAATTTAGGTTGCTGTTGGGTGTATGAATTCAATTGAGACAGTGCATTTAATTTTTCCTGAAATATTGCATAAGGGATCGATGGTGAGTGCAACTCTAATGGGAAAACCTAAATGTTACTAGTTGAGGTTCTTCGGTGAGTAATGCCTGCTGAGGTTTCATAAATGTATGTGTAGGCTTCTTTTGACATGTTTCTCACCTAAATTATATATTTGCATGTCAGTGAATTTTCCCCTATTTTGAAGTACCCTACTTCTATGCATATCACTTAATTCCCAAGTCAACCACTTTCGCCAGTCTCTTCCTCTCTCTTCTAACAGTACTTAGAGTTTGGCATTGGAACAATTGCAAAATATTTTGCTACGGGTACAATCTGAGCTGAATCTTTACCATGTTAAATTCCACGATTGTGGAATAGTACTCATTAACAAAATTTATTTGAGTTTTTGATCTAATTGTTTTAGAATATGAGGCTAAGGGAGAAATTAAGTTGGTTGTTATTATTTGTTTTTACGAATATTAATTACTTATATATAGGAGCGAGTCCGAAGTTCAATTTTAAAGGATAAATTTGCAATTTTCACCTACACTTGATACATAGTTTAATGAGGCGGTTGAGGCAATTGACCTTATTGCCTTTTCGTAGATTTATCCGCTACTTATATGACAATTTATCATTTGATTAATTCATTATGTATTCATGATATGATTTAGATAAATATTGTCCCTTCTCTTCTAAAAAGAGCTTTTTAATTTGTGTTGCACTGTGTTAAAGCTAAAGACAGCGAGGAGAGTGTCCTTTCATGTGTGACTTTTTATAGGTAATTTTATTACGTTAAGAGTGTATATTGTAGACGAAAGTCAACCGCTTTTTACATTACAATTTACAAGTTAAGTAAAATCAAACAAATTCAAGAACAGCAAAAACAAGAAATTAACTTGCAACAGTTTCCTTTTACTCTGAAGAAAGGTTTGTGCTAACCACTTGGTTTTGATTACATTTCTTTCTCTACAATTTAACATGACTTTCTCTCTTCTAATTTTGTTACATCTTCGTCTCTTTTTATTTATTTATTTATTTTATACATGTGCAATATTTACATAATTTCCATTAAAAGGGTGGCTCAGATATTTGACATTTCAGACAGCAAATTTGTTTTAAATTTGACTTCAAGATGCAAAGAGACATTGTATCTCTAAATCTATCCCCCATAGTTGACTACGAATAAAGGGATGATTTTGGTTGAAGATGAAGGCATCGATGCACATAGAAAGGGACAGCCACTAAGAATTTAAAATTGGTATAAACTAAAAGTTAATAAAAAAAGTCTTGTCTTTGAATGATGTGCAGTTTTTAATTTGTTATATTCACATCACTGAACAGCATGTACCCAAGTGGCGACAGAGTACTTCTTTGCACACAAATACCTACCTTCTGCTCCACAAAGAGAGGAGATAGACAGAGGTAAAGAGAATTTCAGTAATTTCTCCAATGAAACTTAGTTTGGTAGGAAGTGGGAAGAGACAGCTGATGAATATGGACAAGAGTATTGCCCGTCACTTAGGAGGCAAAGATTAGCCATGTCTAAAGATACCCATATAACAAATGCTAGCTTGTGCTTTGTTTATGAACATGGAACTTTCAATTTAAGATTCGTCAACCTTTATTCCTTTACAGAGGGATAGCTTATTTATAAAGTCTTCAATTATTGTCGAAATTCAACTCTGCTTTCAATGATTAAGGCTATCATTCTGAGATTACAGCTCTTCTTACTTTTCCACAACACTGTAATCCAGCAAGAGATTTCCCCCATGCTTATTATTTAATTAAGAGATTCGTAATCTTGATGACCCATCAAAAGGAACGTCACTGCGCACTTTGATCTCAGTTAAAAAAAAAAAAAAAAAAGGCAATCCAGCTTTGAGCTTTATTCCTTCTCCTTTATTACAGGGTTAGGCCTATCCGTCCTGTAAAGAATGGGCATTGACAGGATATGTATTGCTGTCAAACTAACAAATGAAGTATCTTTTGCTAGTTGCATCAAAATACATGCATCTTCCAGCATTCCAAGATTCATTAAATTCATGTAGATTTCACGTGGAAAAGTTTTGCACTGTAAGTTCGTGTAGGACATCATCGATAGGCCAAGCCACCAGAAATGAGCAGACACCCTCTCTAATTCTCGTTGTCATACCACGGACATAGGTATTGTAAATGCAAAGGCTTGTTATTCCTCTAAAGTGTTAGCAGAGATACTATGCTGTAATCCTCGACCGACCTTTTGCTATTCTTCGAGCAATGACTCTCCTGCCTCCCTTGGTTGCCTTGCTGTTCATACGCACAATTCAGCAATTGATTTAAGCCGCATAAAAATGTCATTCTAATTGTGGATGTCTGCGGATGCATTTCAAAGGAAAAGAAGAGAGAAAATAAAACAGAGTCAGATAGCAAATATAAGGTACCAGCGCTTTGCAAGGTAGCCATTGAACAAAATCTTCATTTTCGATGAGCATTACATTAGCCTTTTTAATGAAAAAGTAAGCCCCTTTTCACGCATCAGGAAGACAACTTTATCCCAAAAGATGCAAAGCAAGAAGCATCTACTCAGAATCCAACATTTCATAAAAGTTGTGCACCAGCTACAGGGATCCTGATTGCATTTATCCAAAGGTTTTAAAAATCAGAAATCATCACATATTCTCTCTTTCTCACGAGAAATCAGGATTAAGGGAAGGGGGGGAAGACCTACCGTGCATGATTTCTTTTATGCCTTCTGGTACCAGGTTGGAATGTCCTCTTAGGGAACGAGAGCATTGGTTCACTTAACGAATCACCTGAATAACAAGACCAAACTAGTTAACTACATACTTCAGAAAGGTAAAACAAATATTATGAATTACTAGACCACTGGCCAGGTCTACCAGCTGCTGGTCCAGCATATTTTGTTAAAAACAAATTTAGATGTCCTGCTTAGAAACGATTATTATTAGAGGACCACTTTTGCATGCCACACCATTCATTAAACAAACCTTTTTATTGAAGCAGTCAAAGTGATTTTATTTTCTTGTTTTAGGAGAACATCAAATTCAAAAGAAATTTCTGACCCTCATTAAGAACCATCCAGGAAAAGATTCTTCCATGGACCAGTAGAGGGTGCATATATTTGTTAGGGGAGATCAATCCAAAAGTACAAATATATCAACTTTGCAAAATCAACCAAGAAACAGGTGGCTCATATTTGGTCATAATGTCAATTAATAGATAATTTTTCCCTTATACTCTCTGTCCAAAATCATTACATTTTCTCAACCATATAAAACAGCTCCACCAAGTATTGATATTGCCCAACTGTATGCAAGTCATCTGGCATTAGAGATAGAGAGAAAGGAAAAAAAAAGCGTAATTATTCAAGGTACTTTGTCATACAGCCTAGTAATCCTAAGAATACCTTCTAATCCGTTAAGGTAAATGCCCAATCCCCCACTTACAGATATAAGGAGACTGGCACCATCTAAATATCATAATCAAATACAATGTTTCATCTTTACTAATGGAGATTGAATATATAATTCTATCTAAGACATTGTGGAATAATTCTGATACATGCCAAGTTTTCAAATAACAGGTGCATTCTAAATCACAAAGTAGAAGCATCAAAGAACAAAAGATACAAAACATAAACGGTCTATATGTATTTGATTAATGAAAACCAAGTAATCTAGAGATTGAGTATATTGAGGAAATACATGACAACATAGCATCTGTTGATAAAGCAAAAGGCATTAACCAAATTTAATGGCCTAAGCCTTTGTTCGGTGGGGGTAAATTAAAAAAGAAATAAAATTTGCTTTAGGGAAAGAAACTCAAATAGGTTTACTTTGATTTACAACCACTGTTTGGTTACTTAAACAAAATACGAAGTAAATTAAGTTTCACTCTTTTAATTAGAAAAAGAGAAATAAAATATTAAAATTGCTTTTACTTTTTACACCATTAGAAATTAAGAACAAAAGAAAGAAAGTAGGAGTAACAATAGTGATTTCCTCGTTACACCAATCCAAAATTTATTTCTCCTCCTTCCTCTCCATTTAGGAAAGAAATATTCTGTACACTAAGGAGGAAATTGGAAAATCCAATTTCCATTCCTTTACTCTGAAACAAACAATAAAAGGAGAGTAAATTGACTTTCTATTCTTTTCTTTTCTCTCAAATTACTCTGAAACAAACATAGGCTAAAGATTGTTACTACCTAACAAATTAAACTGGAAAAGTGACTGATATGAACAGTGATATCTAGTTAACAGCTGGTAATGGAATATAAAAGAATTTATCAATTAATCATACTTAAGATCAAAATATGGCCAATAATTAACAAAACAAGGCACGATCTGAGTTCTGATATGAATTTCCAAAATGCTTATCCAGGAACAAAATTTAGTAAGCAAGGAAGGTTAAACCTCCACAACAAAATCATGAGAATGACTAGAAACCCAAAGTTATATGATCAGTAAGGATTCAAATATTTGATCTGCTTTCTCTTCCCTTTCTTCTTTTGTCTGCTTCTTAAGTTCAAGGTATGGAATACTGTAGCACAACTTTCCCTCTATATTCCACGGAACTCAGTGGTGATACTGGATTTAATATTTTCAAAATAACTTTAAAATGCGAGTGCGAGTTAAAAATTTACAGTGAAGAGCTCGATGAAGTACTGATATCCACTAAGTTCCACGATAATTATGTAAAAATCGAAGAATCGGAGTAAAAGCTGTGTTCTTTCTCCTGAAAGTAACCAAGAATAATAATAACAAAAATGACACTGAGAAATAAAATACCATCGGGCAAGAAGAAGCGAAGAGAAGGGAGACCAGGAGGATGCAAAAACCCTTCCTTTGCAAGTCTACTGACAGAATGGGCGTCGTTTTGGGGCAAATGAAGAGAGTTGTGAAATTTTGAAAGAGAAGGGAAGAGCTGAGGCGTAATTTCGAGGCTGTGAGATACAATTTGACAATCCGTATTAGGATTTTGATGGAGAATCTAATTCGGAACGAGCATGCAGTTCATCGATGATGGTCCGGATCGAATTAGGGACTTGGTAGCCATTTTGTTTCCAAAGAAGTGATCTTTCTTCTTCACCTAAGACCTTGCTGCTGCGGCTGTAAGCTTCAAGAGAGAGAGAGAAAAGACGAGGACATTGATTGGGCCTCATAAAGCCCAAAATAATAATATGCTTTAAGGTTATTTACTCTTTCAATTTTTCTCTTTTTTTTCTGACAATTTTTTTTTCTTTATGTTACACTATTGACTACATAATTACAATTAAAAAAGTTAAATTAGATCCAATTTTCCATCATTAGACTGATCAAAGCTCCTGAAAACCAAAGAGAACCACTCCAGGAAATTCCATTTCATGATATAATTCGTTTAATTCTTGACAGCTGCTTTACAATGAAAATGTAATGTTCTAGCATTTTCAGTCACTAGTTAAATATGGATATTGCTCAAATCCAATCTCTCCATTTCTTTAGAAAACAAATGGCTAAAAATTCATATATTAAAATGTCTGGAATTCGAGCCTCCTACTCTACCTTCCCATCTGTAAGGGGAAAGAAAGGAAAGAACATTCACATTCCACACACCAACTGCTTAAAGAAGAAACAATAAATAGCCAAATGTAATTTGTAATATTCACTGAATTAGTAACACTTTCAATAATCATGAAACATGTGTTAAGAAATAAACAGATATACAAATCCAACCCAGAAACCAACAATTAGAGGAAAAGGCAAGCTTCCCAATTCGGACGTTGCCATTTCAAATTACATTCCTGTAGTAGGCATCTATGAAACCATCCAACCCCACCAAATATTTGGGAAAATAATCTATGAATGGTATAAATTTTTTAAAAAAAAGAGGAAAGAACACATCAACTGACAACTAATCAACACAACTGGAACTGTATACAAAATCGCTGGTTATAGTTTCAATCTATGTAGGCTCTATTTTTCCTCTTGAAGTGCAGAAATCCAATCTGAAGCTGCAGAATGCGTGTCTGGCTCGATATGTGGCGAAAGCGATAGAGGAGTTATTGCAACCTAGTTTTCCGAATCATAAATACATCATTTGGATATAGAAACTATAGTGAGGAAAGGTAAAAGTTGCATTTTGGAAACATATCTCCAATTTTAGTAGTATAATCTCTCTAGCTACCGTGTTTCCCGTTTAAAGTTACTTCTCACTTTTCAGCTATTGGCTTGAGGAAAATAAAAAGATGATCAGACAGCTGAGAAGTGGGAATTATAGGAAAAGGGGAATGCATCCTTCTGCTCAAAATGTTATCATTTTATGTAGGTTTCAGAGTGCGAGTGGTCTACTAACTGTAAACTGCCATAAGAGAATGAAAACAAAATAGTGGGATGTCCCAAATAATTGTCCCACTGTATGGCCTTTAGACTAGCAAAAGCCACAGTCCTTGAAGAACCACACCTTAAATGAGTTAGCATTAACACCTATTGGTGAAACTGACACCGTATTAATTTCACACACAAACACAAGAACCATTCACATGTTTTAACTTACAAATCCGTTTTCAAGTGCTCTGAAATCCAGATCTTCACCTGCATCTTCCTGCTCCTTGTCCAGAAACTGCAATTATATTGCATATCGTTGCTAACTTAGTCCATAATGTAGAAAAAACATAAATCTAAGGAACAAAGACCAGCACCTGGCAAGCAAAAACCGTAGCAACAAATCAAACACATTAAAAGAATGCAATTGGAGACAACATTAAAGTATAATATCAACTCCATTGAGAACAGGAAAACATAGAGGTGTGTGAAAAGCACAATCCTAGTAGTTTTACATCACATATAATTTTATAGATCTTAATTTCGTAAGTTATTTGTCTTTTAAGTGATCACTCGTCACTGTAAGAAGAAGGCAACCTAAGCTCTCAACAAAAGGTCTGAACAAACATAAGAAAGAAACTTCTGATTTCAAAGTTCTGACCAAAATAAGCCACTGGAAATTACTTGAAAAGCCATGTACAGTTGCTCCTGAACATAAATTTAAAATAGGGATATTCTTTACCTCTAGACGAAAATACTTTTTCACCCGGCCACTGTCAGACTTTCCTGCTGCCCCAACAGACTCAATCTCCACATTCTTCCTTTGTGTGGTCAAACGGCGAGCTGCCCCCTAAGAAAAGGGAAAGAAATAATAAGACAAATTTGGATAGAAGATAATGATTTCGGATTTTCATTGAGAACTCACAGCAGCAGAGGCATCTCGACTAAGCTGTGCAAGCTGAAGGCCAAGACTCTGTTGATTTGACATGAAGTGTCCAGCAGAAGGATGCCGGTTAGCTGAAACAGCTAGCCAACTAGGTGAAGATCTCCACATACTTTGCTTAGTTAGTTTGAAACCCTGCCAAGTAAAAAAGAACACATGCCATAAAGTGAGAAAACACAGCATAAGCAAGATATATTAGACATCTGAGAGAAAGAAGAAATAGCAATAACCAGAGTATGTGGCCTACATATACGGTTCGCTCCTCCAACAGAGCCGCTTAATGAGCACAAAAAATGGGAAAAAAAATAAATGATTAATTACAAGGAACTGACGCCTTATATTTATACCATCTCTTGCATAAAAGAAGATATAGAACTCAAAAAAGAGAAGTTATGAAGCATTTTGCAATTATGTGAGGAAACAGGACAAAACCCTTTCATCAATATGCAACAAGATCTGCTTGTGGTAACGCTATAAAGTAAATAGAACAATTGTACTTGACTCAAAAAGAATATCCTTTTCTTGTAATGTTTTTAAAACACTGGATATTTTGATCAAGCTATAAATCAATTATGGTCCAATAGCAATAGATTCTATAGTTAATTCACTGTCAATGTTGTATTGAACTTAAACATCAAGGGTTCAAAATACAAGTCATTTTCTGTAAGTTCCAAGGAAATAAGCCAATTGCATCCTGGACATGGATCAATTTGGTAGGAAGAAATGTAGTTTGCACAGCATTATCAAATTCATGAGAAGTGCAATAAATTTTCCTTCTGTTACTCACAGCTATAATAACTTCAGGCATTTAGCATTTTATTTTGGTAGCTGTGTTTGAGCAATCTCCATTATTTTGTTTGCCATACATTAAACCAAAAGGCCTTCCTCAACACCGTAAACCTTAAAACCCAATTTGTCAAAAACTGTTGCTGTCTCTTTTAGCTGCCACTTCACCTAATAAACCTTGGGTCATGCAAAATTGTCCTGACCATGCATAAAAATTACTGACCTCAACACATAAATGCACATCCCAATTTGTGAGATGCTATTGCTGCCTCTTCAACTAACAACCCTTCACTTATGCCAAACAGTCCTGATTTACTACTGAGGCAAGTTATTTAACAGAAAGGTGTCCACACACTCTGCTTATTATTTGCAGGATGAAATCTATACCAAAAAATTACCTCAGATATATGGTGCTATTAGCTCAAATAAATTACTCTGTCCAACGAAAAGAAAGTTTCTGACTCTTGTATTGAAGGTAATGCCTTCATTAAGAACCTTAATCAACGATAAGAATGATCCTTTCCTGATCAAATGAAATTCAATAACTCTTTTCTTTTTCTTTTTTGGGTAAAACAAATGATTTATTTTCTCAACAACATCCTTATAATGACAGTCAAAAATTGCAAAAAGAAATGTCAGAGCCAATTGTAACATCTTCAAAAAAGTCTACATACAGACAACTGTGGCAAAGATTCCTAAATTGATAATTGTAATGGCTGCTCAAACTAAATATAAGAAGTAAAAATGTCCTGAACCATCAATAATGACCAAAATGCAGAGCTTGTGAACCCCATTGAGTAAGTTGGAAACTGAAAGATATTTATCAACCATAACTCAGTCTTAGACCAACAAAGGCATGTTTTATACTTATCACTTCAAAAGCTTGATGGCCATTAACATGCTTTGAACATATTCTTGAAAAAGGAGGTATTCTTGTTCCTAATAGAGCAACTAAATAAAAATCATCTATTGTTCTTGCAAAATCTGCAAAAAGATCCATAAAAAGCTCCTATATGTAAACTTCTGAGAACATGCATTTTTTTTCCTAAAACCGTGGTTGCAGTGGCCACCCTGTGTATATGCACAGAGAGGTCGACAGATATGTTACTTAAAGATCAAACTTCAACAAAAAGCTTCCATCTGACTTTGCTAGGAGGCAGATGGACTAGAGCTAAATATAACCACTTCACTATTCATTCTTGATTAACTGTTCAAATCTCCATAAAATCATTTAACGGAAGTTTCCTCAATAAAGTAGAACTGCTAGTGAATTCTATATGCAAGTCTCCCAATCTAAAGTCAGGAAGCATTTAGCTGATGTGTCATAAGCCTATATAGAATTGCTTACCTTGTTTGTAGATGGAGATGTGGGGATTTGTATATGTAGAGAGCAGCTCTTGGGAAAAGTCCCCTTCTCAATGTCTCTTATAGAAGCATTTATCAATGGTAGACAAGCAGCAACTGCATCCTTAAAATCACCTTCTTGGCTTTCATCCTTCTTCCTATCACAGCTTATAACTCTAAAAAATTTGCTTATAAACAAAAAGAATAAATGAGCAACAAAGTCCGCATTAGAAATTCACCAGTTTAGAGATATTGATAAAGATGGGACACCACAGATTAATGCCTCTCGAGCTCCAGCAACAACACCTGAGTAAAACCTGGAGGATTTTTAAGACACAAATCAACCTTGGGCCTCCAAGGAAGGGACAGGACATAATGCTTTTGTCAGGGCAAAACAAAAAACTCATGAAGATATACTGATTCTACAATTAATTTTTATGACTGGGATGCATATAACAAGATAATAAAAGATAGTGCGTAAGGCTCTGCAGAGGCCTTACATGTGATGACCACAACTTGATCCCCGGTTGATTCCACTAATTACCTGAAAATTAGATCAGATATAACTTCTCAATAAAAGATCAATATCAGAGCTACTCGAGATATCATACATAACAGCGATTAAAGCTAACCAGCATAGGCTTTGTCCAGGAAAAGAGTGCTCCAGACAACGCCAATGAGACACAATCCACAGGAGTCCCTGAGTCACCAGGTAACCAAATTTGATTAAGATAAGCATTTGGAACAAAAAGATAGAAGTTCTTGTAGACATAATAGCCAACAATCTCAAAGAAAGCGACTATCTGAAATGTCCTCAGTTCCAACATCTCGTTAGAAAACAACATCACGCCCTCAATTAAAAGAGATTACAAACATACACTAACATATCTCAAAATAAGTACAAGTTGCTCAACTTTGACAAAATTCATGTAAAACAACTTAGCATCCTGCTTCAAGAAATATCAGTTGAAATATTGGGCTAAAATATGCTCTTACAATTGAAATGCAATCGTACCAGAAACTTCAAAAGCGGTGGCACCATTAATTTCGGCGGAAGTCACAGCAACGGTTTCTCGCAGAGTGACAGAATGACCAGATACTGATTTGTCCCTAAATGAACAGATTCAAAAGCTAAAGAAATCACAAGATGTTGCCAACTTCAGTATAGGTACTAGAGAAGAAAGAAAGCAGAAATATTTCCAACACAAATCAAATTGAAAAAACATATTAAAACACAGGTGAAGGGAACCCGAAACTGCAAATATAATTAAACACCAATTCAAAAATCAAAAAGAATCCAGTAATCATGAAAAAATAAAGAGAACCCACATACCCAGGTAAGATAATTAATACTAGACCATCCAAAATAAAACAAATAAAGCAAGGAAAACCCACGATTGCGGAGCGCAGACGTGGACATTGTATAGATTTTCACGGACCAAAGCTTCAACAAGATACACAAGGCCAGGCGATTCAATCCCATCACCATTAGTAACCAAAACAATAGGCTTTGAATTATCTTCAGTCTCTGAAACATTTTCACCAGAAGTAGAAGGTTCAGCTGATTTATCATTATTACCATTTGATTGGTCTCCTCCTCCTCCTCCTCCTCCTCCTTTTCTGCTTAATAAAACTTCCTGCAAATTCGAAACCAACCCAGGAGGCAAGAAATTGTTCTTCACAGAAGTCATACTAAAAAATCAAAACCTTTTTCAAAAAAAGAAGAAAAAAATAAAACTTTCAATAAATAATGAGAGAAAAAAAAAAGGATAACAATTAAGATTTTAGAGAAGAATAATCAAAACCCTAAGGGACAAATGATAAAAAGAGCGAAAGAAGAGAAGGCGGTAAAAGGAAGACAATGAAAAGCTGATAGCGAAAAAAGGCAAATTGATGGATGGACCGGGTCTAACGGCGTTAATTGATAGAGAGAGAAAACAAGCTTTTAGAGAGAGAGAGAGAGAGAGAGGCAAATTGATGGATGGACCGGATCTAATGGCGTTAATTGATAGAGAGAGAGAGAGCTTCGGGAGGAAGAGAAGGATTGGCTGAAGAATACCGTGCTACTCTTTTGTCGATGAAGGAGGAAGAAAGTGACTGCTTATATAAATTCTATTTTTTATTTTTAAAAATTATTTTTTGAAATATTTCTATCATTAATTTTTTTTATATAAATTTTGGTTTAATTAGTAACTTTTTATTCATACACCTCCGATGATTAAGGATTTGATCTTTAAATCAGTCAAAACCCAAATTAGTATGTTGCCTGATATTGACCATATATTGCAAAATAAAAGAAAATTAGCAAAAATAGTTATATTTATCATAAAAATTTCAACCAAACTATTTAAATAATTTTACTATTGTTACCTTGAATCAAATTATTTAAAAACAAGGATAACGTTTATGAAAAATTAAATTAAATATTACATATTTCAAAAAATGTAAAGTTTAATAATAGTAAAACAAAAATATAGTAAGTATCAAGAATTTCAAATATTAATTTTATTACCAAAAAAATAATTTTTTAATTTACTTAAGCATAAAACTGTAGGATTAAAGTACTTTTAATATCGAAAATAATTATATAAAATCATTTTTAATATAATATCAAATTTATTTCAAAAAACAAAAAAGAAAAAGAAAATTCACTGTTTATGTATATTTTGTTTTCAAAAAAAGGGTGCCCTTTTCAAATTATAACAACTGGAAGTTGGAATAAATAATAATGCAATAGTGGAATATTTTGGAATATTTAGGAATTTAAAAGAGAGAAGTGTGTGATCCAAATAATTGCATGACATTCTAGTACACGTGGCATAAAATTATTGGATCAATGAACAGTTTTATCCCCAATTAATGATGCTTTTCTTCAATGTTACAACTTTATGGCTCATATTTTGCTTCCTTTCTCTTTTAAATGCATGCAAGTGTATGATTAGACTGGATCTATTATTATTCAATACTAGTATTAAGTAAGTTTTAAGAAAATTATTATTTTATATTATATATATATATATATATATATATATATATATATTATAAAAATTAAATGTGCAAGTCATTTTCATGTCAATGCATTTACTAATTATTGATGGCCACCACTATTTGCCATTTTGTGCAAATTTTCTTTTATTTTTGGAGTGTAAGGTACACCTTATTGTAGGCTTGCCTATTTACTCAGTTGGATTGATAAAAATGATGAGTTTGAATATGTATTTTTTTGTATATATGCTTGGCCCGTTCTAAATTTATATAAAAGTTCATTGTTTTAAGATTGAATTTGTCCTTATATATAAATTACGAATTTAAATACTACAAAATAATATCATTGTTATGTAATAGTATAATTATTCAAATTTTAAGTGTTTTATACAAGTGTTTTGATATAGTATATAATACATATTTAAAATATTTTTTTAATTTTGTAATATTATTAATTTACGATTTAAAGTTATGAGATTATTTTGAAAATATATCAATTAATTTAAAAAATATTTATGTAATTTATGAATGGTGTTACGAGCTAGATTTAGACAAGATGTAATATTTTTTTTATAAATTCTTATGAACTTAAGACGTATCATTTAAATTAAAAGTCTAATTAATTAACTAATTTAGAAAATGTTTATGTAATTTATGAATGGTGTTACAAGGTAGATTTAGACCAGATGTAAATTTTTTTTTATAACTTCTTACAAATTTAAGACTTATCATTTAAATAAAATGTCTATTTAATTAATTAATTTAGAAAATATTTATATAATTTATGAATGGTATTACGAGCTAGATTTAGACAAGATATAATTTTTTTTTTATAAATTTTTACGAACTTAAGGCTTATCATTTAAATTAAAAAGTCTATTTAAATCTGATTTGATTCAAACCCAAATCTGAATTTTACAAATAAATTTTAAGATTGAATTTTGATCTCTTTTATTTTTATAAAAATATTCAATTTAATGTCTTTTTCAAAGTAGTACCTAGAGATAAATAATTAGCAATGAAGCGTCATTATGTAAGCTAACTGTTGATAAAATGTCCATTGATTATTACATCAAAGCTGGCAATACTCATGGCAAAGATTT
>CANXYI011176538.1:0-10797 GCA_948208565.1 Hura crepitans
CTAGTGAGAATCAAGATCTACCTTTGCCACTCCATCCAAATGAGAATCAAGTAGTACCTTTGCCGGCAGAAGTTCAAAATGAAGGTGGAGTCATTAGAGATGAGGCAGGGATGAGGCTTGAGCGAGACGCAGCAGGGGAGGTCTCCTTTAGATTCCATGATTTTTCACTTCCAAACAACTGGGTATGATCCCCTTTGTTTGTTCATCTTTGTACGTGTAGATATGCTAATTTAGTTGCTAAAAGAAAATCTCTAAATTCAAACCCATTTAGGCCCAATTCGCTTGCATGTAGGAATGTTCATTAAATATTATACCGAGTTAATGGTGTACATTTTCTATCTTTTTGTTTAAGGGTACATCTACTTCGATCTCTAATAATTTTAAATCCTTTTTCACATTTTCTTTATACATAATTCTAAGCTTAGAGCATTTAAAAAAAATATATATATATGTAAATTTATATATTTTACTATTAAATTATTACACTTTTTGTAATTGATAAATTTAAATTTTATGTGACTTATATCAATATTGTTTTAAACATTCTTATATTAATTTATTTAAACTTTTGCCTATTCACTGTATCTATTGCTTAATATTATATAGTCATATATCAATTTTAACATCAATGTTTTGGCCACATTCTTGAATGGGATAGCATAACATTTACACCAGTAATATATAGATGGCCTAACCACTATTTTCTTGTTAGTTCTCCATCAAATTTCTTGCCAGACTATATAAGTCTCAAATTTCGTAAATAAATCTAAATCTTGCATTTTGTTATAAATTCAACAATTTTTGTTTGAATCGCAACAAAAAGTTTGATTTCTTTTTTTTTTTGTTATTTCTAAATAAATAAACCCAATAACGTTATAAATAAATTAAATTACGTTAATCAGCAAATTAAATCACATTATCTAAAAATCATTTTAGATTGAATGGTAATGGCACGGTAAATTTTCCTCAATAGAAAGTTGACCGCTGAACGATTTTGCAAGATATACAAAAGTTTCAATTCCCTCCATAATAAACGAATCTCATTGGACAGTTTACATCGGACACAGATCGCAATCCGCGTGACTCTATAGAAGATTCTCAGCCGCCGATAATCTCATAGATCAGCGGTTGTAATTCACTCAACCAAAAAAAGCATAGAGTGCAATTCGTTCATCCTTGCACTCGCATTCACTACAAATACCTGTTCAAAGCCAATGCTAATTCATCAATTACTTTCTCGCAGGCATCGAGTTTCCTACTCAAAACTCTTTCTAAGTTTCCGACTCCCATTTTTGAAAAATGGCTCGCACTAAGCAAACGGCGAGGAAATCAACCGGAGGAAAGGCTCCTCGTAAGCAGCTAGCTACCAAGGCAGCTCGTAAATCCGCTCCGGCTACAGGCGGAGTGAAGAAGCCTCACCGTTTCAGGCCAGGAACAGTGGCATTGCGTGAAATCAGGAAGTACCAGAAGAGCACTGAGCTTTTGATTCGAAAGCTTCCATTCCAGAGGCTTGTGAGGGAAATCGCTCAAGACTTTAAAACTGATCTTAGGTTTCAAAGCAGTGCTGTAGCAGCGCTCCAAGAAGCTGCGGAGGCATATCTGGTGGGGCTTTTTGAGGACACTAATCTTTGCGCTATTCACGCTAAGAGAGTGACAATTATGCCTAAGGATATCCAGTTGGCACGCAGGATTAGGGGTGAGAGGGCATGATAATGCTTTCTGTTAAATCTGTATTTTTATGCCTAATTTCTTATTTTTAATTCGTTCGGATTTCCAATGCTGTATTTTAGGGTTTAGATTAATGTAACTGCTTGTGTAAATCTCTGGAGATCTAATGAGATATTTCGAATTTCTACTTTCCTTTTAAGCGCGTCCTGTACAATAAAACGCTGGTGTCTCTTGTGTTTGAGGTGAAAAGTAATTGCGCATTTCATAGGGGACGAATTATACTATTTTTTTCTTCTCAGAAGAAAATTCTTGATTTGTCAACTATTAATTAAATTGTTCTCTCATTTATCTTCTTACGTCGGTTTTGTCTGATTTTTCGTTTCGTCCTGCCCTTTAGCTTCTCTTATTGTTTTCGCTTCATGTAATGTCGTTTTATCTTTGCTTTAAATTTGCGCGTCGTTTACGAACTTGGCGTATGACGTGATATGCGCATCATGCGCAAGTTAGCATTTATGCTAATGGCGGGAAACAAAAAAAGAGAAGGGAGATATGGAAATTAGTCTTCTAGTAAAGTTCTTTTAATCTCAGTTGTGCAATGTCACTTTATCTACGAGCTTTCTAGCGGCGGAGTATGGAAAAGTACTTGGTCTCTTCTAAACGCTCAACTGAAATCCCTAAACGCGTTCATAGGTAAAGCATTTTCCAATTTTATTGGTGTTCGTTCTCGATTTGTAATTTTAACTTTCAATTTTATGTTGATCATTGTTTTTTATTGAAAGAAATGGATGGACGAGGAGTCTGATTGAGCTGAAAGGGAAGCTTGAGCCCAAGTACCTCCATGATCTTTCTGGTTTGCTCATGCAATCCTACTCCGAGGTTTTAGATTTACTTTTTCTTGCTTTTTTTTTTTAAATTTAATTTCTACGGCTTTTTAAAAACTGGATTTTGATTGCTTTTCTTCTGGTGTAGGTTGGGGCATTTCCACATTTCTATCATGTGGATGGAGTTCCATGTCAAACTCATGTAGCTTTCTTTTCTTAAAATTCTTATTTAATTATCGTATTCAAGTATTTTAAAACGATTTTATTTATTCATTATTAGCATATATTGCACAGATGAATCGGATAGGCAGTGTTGCAAATGTGGAACCTCCAGTTCTAACTACAAGGTCAGTACTTCAATTCTTTCAGCGTCATTTTGCTGATGATTGTTTGTTTCATATCTCATGCTTAAATACTTGACATATATTGGTCTCTCCTCATTGTGTTTGCTAGTGTTATTCCAGATTTTCTTGCCAATTATTGTTTTGCCTGGTTAACTCAATAAATTATTCAGTATGTAAACATAATGCTTCTCTTTTGCCTTCATTTTATTGTAATATCTGATGTTTACTCCCTATATATTTAAGTATTAGCTTTTGCATTTTATTATCGCAGAAAGGGAATTACCATGTATACTTTCTGCATTTCATTATCGTTAGATTTTAAAAATTTGTAAATGTTACTTATTCAATTTTAAAAAATTATATGGAATTACCATGTATTCATTCTGCATCTGTTTATCATGATTTTGCAGGCAAGGAATCTCTGCCTTGGAATTTGACAATAAGGTGAATGGTTTAGTCGTTTGTTATAGAAATTGTATTTTGTTTAAAAATTTCTTCTACATTAATTTTCTATATCCATAGTGCATTTCATTTTCATTAAAAATAATGGACTCAAGTGGTCCGCATTTTTGGTGGATTTGGTTCAGAACAATCTGAATGTTGATTTTGATCTACTCTTTGATTGTCATTTAGCAACTACTAGGCTGATTTTATTACTGTTGAATGTAATATTAAGATGAGTTTAGAATTGTCATTAATTGCTTGTGATTATTGGCCATACTTGAAAGCTCTGAAATTGGTTTGACAACTTTATCAATTTGAAATTGTTGCTTTATGGCAGGGAAATAAATGGAACAAGGAGAAAAAAAGAAGATTAACTTGTATAACTGGAACACTAGAAATGTGTTTTCAAGGAACTTATTCATAGCTTTCCTTTTTCTCTTTTTGAAGTGGGTCATAGCTTGCGCTTTTTTTTTGAACTAGGTCATAGCTTGAAGATCCTTTTCACTGGATTTGTTAAAATAAAAGGCCAATCTTCACAAGTTGATGGTATTCAATTACTATCTAAAGGTCGTACATTTTATACATGGTTTTTAAGGATATTAAATTGTGTGTATAGTATGACCTTTTATGCCAAAAAAAAAATGTACAGTGCTCTGTTTAAGCTAAGGCTTTAAAGTTATAGAGATTCTCTTCTATTCTGAACCAAAATCAGTTGGTGGGATAAGATATGAGTGTGCAGATAATTTCTAGTTCTAAGGGAGACTGTTGTGCGTGCTTTTCTTTCTTTCTTGCTTTTTCTTTTTAATTATTATTCTAATGCTATTTAATGCTAAAGATTGTGAATGTTTTTCAAGTCTCATATATGTCATTGTCTTTTGTTTTTTATTCACCTTTAGCTTCTGGATTCCCTTCTCTTTCTTTTAATATTTTAGAACATATATTTCAGGGAATTTACTTGGTATCAGTGACACAATCTGGGTGCTTAACAGTACATGACTTTGAAACTCTTTATTGCTATGCTAATCACTTATCGCCATGTAAGTTTTGATTCATATCTTGCAAGATTATTTTAATATGGTAGTTTGTGTTTTGAGTCTCTTGCTATTCTTAGCAAATTTGAGATAAGATGGTCTGCATAAACCAATTGGGTGTCTCTAGCTGTTTGTCAGATGCACTAGGATAAGTTTTTCTTTTGTGGCTGATTATCCGTAGTTTCCTTTTCTTAGTGTCCTTGAAAGAAGATGAAAGCAAGCATGTGTTACACCTTTCTTTGCGTCGACAGCTTGATGTTGTTCGTTGGAATCTGGTTAACCAAGATGAGGTCTGCAATTATTTTCTTGCTCCCTTACTTTTATCCATTTTGACAATTGTAGGTATGTTACTAAAAATAATCCAACATTATAAACTTCATTTGTGATCGCCACCTAACATTCCAATTTGATCATTTTGTAGGTTGCTTGCACATCTATGAAAACAAATGAAGTACTCATTTTTGACATCGGCTATATCTCTTCTGAGCCAGTTGAGGTAACTATACTAACTTTCCATATTTTTAAGATATCTTTTTATGCAGTTTTAAGCATGTTCTTTTGTCTTAATGCATATTCTGTACTTGCATTGAAATTCCCAACTACAATAATTGGAATCTGAGAAGTGACATAAGATGCTAAGTTGTGGCAATTTTTTTGGCCTGTGATATTTGTGTTCTAGGTAATCTTTGAGCACATGAAATTGGATCATGCCTCATGCGATTACTTAACAGTTAAAGTTTAGTCTCAAATGTTCATGATTGGCAGAAACCAGTTTATTCTGCTACCCTTTTTTTCTTGGTGTCATCCTGTTTCTGAGTTCCACTTTGAGCTATCTGTCATGTCTAGCTCTAAGTTTGTAAACAAGCATAAATGTATATAATTACAAAGGAGTATTGCAAAACATAGACTGACTGATACATTGACGTTGCGCCTATGAGTACATACTTCAGGAAACCATGTGCCGACAAATTGGCTGATTTGTCTCACATGAAAGAATTTGCTCCATAATCTTTCACTTCTGTTGCTGCGTTTCCCACTACTGTCACTATCTATGCTTTATCATTACTTTTTGTTTCTTTTCTTGTGCATGTAACTATCCCTTTAAGCCAATTGCTGCTATAAGTCTTGGTGTTTTCATACTTGAATTTGTCTATCAGTATTGTATTTGGAGTCTGGTCCTTCCGATATGGACTGTCTTTACTAGCAAAGTGGTATTTTAAAGATTCTTGCACCACTTACTCATGTATATCGCTTACACGTATATCACTTATTCTTTCTCTACTATTTACACTTGAATACAAATCCAGCCTGTATTACTGACATACATGTGAAAGAAAAACACACAAAAAGGTAAAGGATGTTACAGAATCTAACATGCTATAAATCTCTGATTGTTAGATTCTTGAGCACTTGATGGATTTTATATTATTTACCTTTCTTCACTTCAATTTAATTCTATAGGCAATTTTATGTTTGCATTTATGCTAAGATGAATAAATTAGTGATGTTTTTGATGGGATGAATTTCATTTTGTTGCATGCAGGTTCTAAGAACGAAGCGTACAGTCACTCTTCATGGGTCAGACGTTCATAAAGGTCTGACTGATATAGCTTTTAGTAAAATTGATAATTCAAGGTTAGTGAAAAGCCTATATTCTTACAAAAAAAAAAAATTCTTTTCCGGTAATTATAAATGGTGGGTTAAGGACAACTACTAATTCAAAACAAAGTATCATAATATGATACCAGGGGTATATAGAAAGTGGTCAACACTAAATTGGCTTAAAGCTTGAGACTGGTTCGGCCATGATTGTTCATGTATAATGTTACAGGTTTCATATAGCAACCCCATTTTTGTGATATTGTCCTAATGTAATGTCATAAATAAGGATTCCCTTCTGCTTCTCTTTCTTGTTACTGCTGGGAAAATGATCTTTTATTTGTCATTTGTTGGCTATTTTTATTTCTTGATTGCTATGTTCTGGAGTTTGGTATGCAAAATATTGTTCTTTTATATCTTTAATAACTTCTGTGTGTGTATGCTTCTGACTCTGTTTTGGCTCTTTTTGTACTTGCTGGTAGGTTACTTGCGTCTGATACAAATGGTGTAGTTAATCTATGGGATAGACGAACAGCTATTCTTCCATGCCTTGAGCTTACTACTAACTGCCGCAGCACTATTAATAGTATCCAATTAAGTGTGGATAATCAAGTGAGTACATGATGCAGAACTTATATCAATTTGATTAAGAAGGTCTATCCTATCATTTTGAAATAGTGAATCTTCTTATATACTTTTCTTTTCTGTTTATGTCCTGGTCTGACTTCTTAGTAGACCTTTTCATGCAATTCATCGAGGATAAACTTTTTCTTCTTTTCCATCGGTCCCCTTTTAGTGCATCAATGCCGGCAAAAAAATTTTGTATGTTTTTGGATCAAACAGGAAAAGAATACAACAAAACATAGGAATTGCAATATGGTTTATAATCTATTGTCTTTCTATTTTTCCATTTACTTTTCCTTATTTCATCACCATAAGGTTCAATATTGGTTTTTTTCTTATAGTTTCTCCCAACGTTCCTAATTTTTGTAAATCTTGTCAACATATATTCTGATGGTGGCTAGATAAACATGTTTCGATATAGATTGTTTTTGGGGCTGGGAGGCATGGAATAATTTACATGTGGGATATTCGTGGAGGAAGTGTATCTACTGCTTTGCAGAGTTACAAAGAGGTAACTTGTTGAATTATTACAATTTCATTGTAGATTTGATTTCAATCAGTAGTAACCATTAGAGGTGACCATTTTACTTTGATCCAATGCTTTATTGGCTACAAGGCAATTACAAGCGCAACACTTCTGGCACCAATAGCTTCTTTTTTTTTTTTGAAAGAATTTGTACTAGCATTTCTGTGATCATTGCCGTTCTGTATCTTGAAGTCTAGTAGAATATGTAATGCTGAGTATTCCTTATCTTGTAGAGTTTACTTCAATCACTTTATTAATTCATTTGCAATATTCTAGGTACATCATCCACCCATAACTTGTTGGAAGCTTACATCAATGCTGGAGAAGATTGGGACTTTGAAAGTAAGTGTGACTAAATCTTTTTATTCAGAAGAAAGTTAATTCAAATGTTCAACTGTTGACTCTGGACTGAATGATGTGTTAAAAAGTCAATTTGACTGTTTAAGAATTCGCTGGTTATCTGATGTCCTTTTACATTTAATTGTTAATATTATATAATGTCTAAGGAAAATGTAACAGGTTTAAACACAAACTTCTATTTTTTGGTAGGAAAGTGCCTTTTCATGAGCTCTTTATCCTTTCTTACATGTTCTCTTATTGCCGCTGTTTAACTTTTAAGATAATCATGCACTAAGAAAATGAAGTCCAAGTTGTTGATATTGGCTGATGGATCACTTAAAAATGGTAAATGGAAATACAAATGCCTTTGTAGAAGATATGATGTAGGTTAGTTCACTTTTTAAATTATTCCATTCATGATATGCTTGGAGTTCCTCGTGTTTATTGATACAAGAGCACGTATCTTTTATACCCACTCTTGTGAATATTGTCTTCTAGCTATTTTATGTTTAAATTTTAGTTTTGATAATAAATTATAAAACAAAATTTCCCATAATTGAATCTAAGCATTAGCGTTTACTGTATCATAGAATATTAACTTTACTTAATTCTCCATACAAATGTCATTTCTGAAAGGTAATCCTAGCTTACATTTATCTTTTATCCTCTTTTATGCGCAGGCACAATCTGCTATTGTCCCGAAGGAAGTGCACTCAATTAGTTTCAATCCTTCCTGTCCATATCAGTTGGCATTCCATCTTGATGATGGTTGGTGGGTTGAAAAATGAATTAATATCCCTTGTCTATATTGATAACAATTATTTTATTCTTTGTGCTGGAAATGTTGGTTGTTTTGCCATCACTTCATAGAGTTTTTTGGATATTTTGTTCTGATTTTTACATTACGATGTAATGCAGGTCCGGTATTTTTGATGTTTACAATTTTCAAGTTACGCATGTACATTGCCCTCCCCCTGCCTGGTTGTAAGTAAACTTTGTATGTTGAATTTGCATGTATTTTTAATCACTGGCTGCCAATTCGTTGAATGTTTGGGATGGGGACGATTACGTTTTGTAGCAAGCTGGCCCACATTATGGGTCAGTAGATATTCGTACTCTAAAGAAAAAGTGGGATTTATTCATAGTCGGCCGGTTGTTTTTGAAACAAATTACAGAAGCCTTCAGAAGATAACACTTCAGGCCTTCACCGGTTCTGAACTTTTTTACTTTCTTTTATTGTTGATTATCTATTTATATATTATTGAATTGTGAATTTGCTTGTTGGTTTCGATGATTAGGAATGATAGCAATGTTTCAGCCGACATGTTATACTTGAGAAAACCATCATGGCTACCACCATATTCAGTGAGTTCTAAGTTATTTTTTCATAGTCATGCAGGGTTTCATTCAGTAATTATCTAACTGATATGTCTGTGTTTAACATGTTCCAATGGCGGCAGTAACTGTAAAGACCTTTTATGATTCTCTTGTATATTTTTCAGCTCTTCTGAACTCTTTTCTTCTACGACAATAGCAAATTAGGACTCATTCTTCTTTGCTGAATGGTGGATATTAGTGCCTCTAAATTTAGAATGACTTTTGGCTGTAGAATCGAACAATATCTGAATGCTTTATATACTGATTTATTCTTGGAGTTGATTAGTACGAAATATTCTTGGTGAGATGCACCTTGCTGCTTTATAAGCAGGAGCTGAGGAAATAATCTAGATGCAATGGCACGACTTTCATTGATTTTTAAAAATAACAGTTGTTACGTGTTTGGTGGAATATAAAAGTTGAATGTATGATAATTTTATGCAGGTCTATGTGGTGGGATCATCAGCTGCCAATGGCATTCATCTTTTAGATTTCTATCCGAACCCTAGTTCTCCCTGCCATGTGGACTACAGGTAATACATTCAAGTTTTTTCGAACAGGAACATTGTTTTTGATGGATTTTTGCTAATGTCTAGGCTTTTCTTCAATGCGTGAACAAGAACGTACAAATGTGATTTTCTGGGGATTTCTTTATATATATACACACATATTACTGATTGATTGCAACTTTTTTTTTTTTTCTTCGTTTTTTGTCTTTTGTTTGTGTGTGTCAGTGAGAATACATCAGGCATTGGAAACAAACAAAATAAATTTGTTCCATTATCTGAAGCTGTTACTGCATGTGCTGCCCACCCTATCAATGGTGCCATCATAGCGGGAACCAAGGTATGTGGTCTTAGGCATCATTCAGAAGTTGTTTAGAAATGTAGATGTCCTTGTGATTTGGGGATGACTTTCAATATATATGCATTGGTAATAAATAAACATCCATGGAATAAAGGAAAAGAAAAGGATTGTGTTGCGAACATGGTTGAAAGAGGATAACAAGATGAAAACAGTTTCAATGTCTATTGAACAGGTTATTTTGGGCATTATATTGCTAAGATGCGAAGAAAAATCAAAATAATAAAAAATTCCCCTTTTAAAACAAGGAAGAAATCGAAATGATAAAAAATAACTCTCTTGGTTGCTTTTGCTTGTTTGGCCTAAACCTAGAGGAAGAAGTCTTGCAAAATGTCGTCCATTTAACTGCAATGTTGCATCATTATTTGCATCAGATTCATTAGTATTAGCAATGTTCAATTTATTATCGTTGTATGCAACATAAGGAAGCTAAATTTGAAGCGTGATTTGTTTCAGCATTCATCTTTGCTGGTTGTATCCCAGCGGAAGCAATCTATTTGAAGCTTAGTCAGCAAATTCGAATTTGTTGAGGAGGATGGGGATTTAGCTGCTGAAATTTTATTCTCAAGAGGTGCTCAATGGCCTCAGTTTCTAATTGTTTATGTCCACAGCAACTCTGGAGGTCCTATCATCAGCTGAATGCATAGACGAATTCCTGTGTTGTTTATAGTCAGTGTATTCCGGGTAATTCGTCATCCAATATGTAAATTGTATATTAAGTATGGAAACCAGTGTGCCAGAGATGATTGCATCTTAACATTTGCATAGAAACAGCTTGATTCAAAATTTGACACTGCAAACCGGGGTATAAGATGAGGCAGGACAAAGGACATTATACTCTAAGCTTTTAAACAAAACTAGCAAATTCAATTTCAGTTCATAAAATTCTCACTAATGGCTAATTTCGGTCTAAAAGCCCCACGGAGCATTCAGCATGAGCTTGGACTAGGCCTTCTTAAATTAAAATTGGACCAACGTGGCCCGGACACTAATATACATGCCCATTTGCCAGTTTATTTATCTACAAGCAGGTCCAATCGGATACTGTGTAGGCCCATTAAAGATTTAAACTTGGGTTCAGAGGCCCATTGTAAGTTGAGTTGGGCAGAACGGTGTCTCATTTTAACCAACGTCGGCTTTGATGGGCCCCAATTTGTTGT
>CANXYI011176570.1:0-13123 GCA_948208565.1 Hura crepitans
TATCAAATGACCTCAGAATATTAAAATTCCTTCGCTAATAGACTTATTGGAATTTTTGAGCTTTAGGGTAAGGTATTTTCAAGTCCATCCGGGCACGTCCCGGAGCTATCTCAGCACAAACTTAACTAAAGTCACTATTCACTTGTTCTTAGCCTAAAATAATTTATTAGTTCTACTAAACATTTTAATAAATTCATTTTCATCATTTTTTGACCCATCAAAGTTTTATGACTAGTACTCCACTTTTTAGCTATCATAGAGTGGCCTAGGCCCCCTGAGAAGTACAATTCATGCCTCGGAGGTACTATTTATGAAACTAAAAATTATGGTGTTAAAATCCTTTCCCTCTTAAGGAATTTCATCCTTAAAATTACCTGATAAAAATAGTTACAGGTATTGAGCCTTCGTCTGTTCCTCACTTTCTTAAGTGGCCTCTTCCGTTTTATGATGCTTCCATAGCACTTTTACTAATGGTATAGCTTTATTCCATAGCTGCTTAATCTCTCTAGCTAAGATCTATACTGGTTCCTTTTCAGAGGTCAAACCTAGTTGTGCATGAATTTCCTTTGCAACTATTACATGTGAAGGATCTGATTGATACCATCTCAACATTGAGAAGTGGAACACATTGTGGATATACTATAATTTTAGTGCTAAAGCTAATCGATAAGCCACTGGTCCCACATATTCTACAATCTCATATGGACCAATGAATTTAGGGCTCAGTTTTCCCTTTTTGCCAAACCTAATTATCTTCTTCCATAGTGACACTTTCAAGAACACTTTCTTGCTAACCTCATATTCAATGTTTTTTCGCTTGAAGTCAGATATGATTTTTGTCGGTCTGCGGTAGCCTTTAGCCTGTCTCTTATGATTCTAACTTTTTTCTCTACATCTTTGATCAAATCAAGTCCCACAAGCTTACTGTCACTTGTTTCACTCCAATAGAGAGGATTCTACACCTTCTGCTATATAGTGTTTCATAAAGAGCCATGCCTAAGTTTATCTAATAGCTATTGTTATAAGAAAACTCTACTAAGGATAGATATTGGTCTTAGCTTCCTTTGAATTCAATGGCATAGCTACGGAGCATATCTTCCAGTACTTATATCACTTGTTTTGATTGCCCATCTATTTGTGGATGAAAATCAGTGCTAAAAGTCAAGTGGGTACCTAAAGTCTCTTGTAATGTAATGCCTTAACTATTATAGTGTTGTTGAGATTGGGAAAGTGTGCCTTGAGTGTTGGGTCACCTATATGAGTCTTGAGGTAGGGCATACTACCCAATAAACTTCAAGGGGCTTAAAAAGGGTGGAAATAACCTTAATTAAAAATTTAGCAGAACCAATAAATTATTTTGGGTCTAAGTTAGTGGGCCGTGGGCTCAAATTGAGTTGTGTTGAGAATGAATTGGGATGAGCCTAGACGAATGTGAAAATACCATACCCTGAAGGTTAAAAATTCCCTTGAGTCCATTGGTGAAAGAAATTTTGGATTCTAAGGTCATTTGCAAATTTTCTTAATTTTGGGGTTTTACACATAAACTAAGGCAGTTGATTTACTGTCTTATCGAAGGAATTTGGCTATGAAATTTTGTGTGCCCTTAATTAAAGGCATTTGAAGATTTTTAAAACAAATGCAATGATTTTTGGAGGTCTAGGTGAGATTTTAAAAAATACATAAAATTCTATCAAAAAATTAATATTCGCGAGAATTTAGTTCACCTACTTCCTGTGTGAATTTTACCATGAAATTTTGTGAGCATCTAATTGGGCATAAATGAGAATTTTAGGAACAAATGGTGTAATTTTTTTATGACTGTGTGATTTTTAAAAGTTCCCCAAAGTTGGTAGCCCTCTTTTCAAAAAAATCGAGTTTCGAGTCGCTTAGAGGCAATGTGTCGTGACCCAAGGCATCCTGACACTCACTTAACTAATAGATCACATGGTTGTCTGTCTTAGTGGACACATGGCCGTTACTTTTTTCCTTTAGTTGTTTTTATTTTAACTCAATATTTCCCATGAAATGCAGTCCACGTTGGATAACATTTCTCCACTTTTCTTTAAGTTATTCAGCCTTATTTCCTTTCCTTAAGGCCACCACCAGCCTCTAAGCCCAGTAGCTATGGAAGATTGGGAGAAGATGGCTATTATTAGTAAGGAAAAATCTCAAGGAGAAATTAGGAAGGAGCAAATGAAAACTCATAGGCAGCATAAGATGGGATCTCTAGGGTAAGTCAGCTTCTCTATTTTTATTTCTATTTTTAGAGGAGTACTTTTCCCTTCCTTTAAGAATCCATGCCCAAAATTTTTATTAAATGCTATGTACAAATTTGGTGGCTTTTGAAGTCTGATTAATTGTGTGTATGTGATGAATTTGGATTTATTATGGTTATAGATATGATGGTTATACTGGATAGTAGACTGTAAAAAAAGGCTATGAGTCTAGCTATAGATGTTTGAATGGACTAAAACTTGAACCAAATGAAACTAAATTTATAGAGCTAAAACTTTTCTGTGGAAGCTTTAAATCAATTCTGAACTTAAAATGCCAAAAATTGTGATGTAATTCAAGTCTAGAAATGCTGGAAGTGATTCCTATTTGGGAGCAGTAGAGAGTATTTTAGGCATAACTCTTTGTGTAGATGTCAAAAAAATGTCAAACTAGTGGCAAATGAAAGTTAACATATAGGAATATAAGTTTTTAGAAGAAAGTCTCCCCTAATTCTTTGTTGATTTTGCCTAGAAAATTCTATTAGTGGAGGTATCTACATTGTTTAAAGAATTCTCAGAATGAGAAGAATAGTCTCTGTTCATCAGGCCATAACTCACAATGTATACGTCAAAAATGCATGATTCTTGAACCAAATGAAACTAGATTCATAGTAAAATTTTGATGTAGAAGTCTTGAATCAATTTTGGACTTAAGCTGCTAAAAAATGTGATACAAGTTGAGTGATGCAAACTAGAATAGATAGAGTGCCTTAAGGGTAATAGAGGGTAATTAAGCCATAACTTTATGTATAGTGGTCAGAATAATGTGAAACAAAATTCTTATGAAATCTAAAACATAGGGGTATAACTTTGTAGAAGAGAGTTTTCTCTAATTAAGGCTAGTTTTTGCCCAAAAATTCGGACAAAATGATGGAACTAACACTATCTACAGAATGTTGGGAGTTAAGGACTAGAAAAGGTGATGTGGGGAAGGAAGGCATCTTGAAAGTTAAACTGGGCTTGGAGAAATGGTAATCACACCCAAATAGGTATGTGTACTCAATGAAATGTATATGTATAATTACATTAATATGTATTTAAATGCATGGAATTTCATTATGTGCATTAATGGCATAGTAAGCATTAAATGCATTTAGTATAAACTAATGGTTTTAGGGCCTAAAATAATAATTGAATGTAAAATATGCGAATGTGTGATGAGTGTATGATGAATATAGTGGATAAAGAGGTTGAATGCCTCAATTGTGTGATAAGCTTAAATTATGTGTATTTATGACATTTATAGCATATAAGTGCATTAATGGTAATTAATGGTTAAGTGCATGAGATAAATCAATGTTGTTGAATGGTGATGTTGGAATGATATAAGTGTATTATAGATGATGTATGAGTGGCTTGAAGAGACCGAAAGCCTCATGTATGGTGTTGAACTTGATGTCATGCTATTATGCCATAATTATGGCTTAAACATAATGTATGGGGTAATGTGGAGTTAATGCACTTGCATAAGCTTATATATGATTAAATAAGTGTGTATATGATGAATATGGTGCATGAAGGGGCTGAATGCCTCTAATGTGTGATGAACCTGATTTATATGTTATTATGGCATAAAGTGAATATATAAGCAATGCATGTTGAAATGGGCACAAATGCAATTTTATCTGCTTTGATATGATAAAATGAATGAGTGTATTTGCATGAGGAGATGGCTGAATGCCACTATGGCTTGTGTATAGAGATTTGTCGTGTGAAGATTTCTTATGTGATTTAAAATTGAAAAGCGTTAATATTATGTATAATATGGTGTGTTAATGTGAGATATAGCCTTTGTATATATCTTTAATGCATTATATACTATAAAGTATGAATATATGCAAATGATAAGAAAGAATTGTCTATGGAATGCAAAATGTCTATATGTATATTATTGTGGCCATATAAGGGTAGTGCTTTAAATGGCAAATGGAGGAACAAAAGAGAATATAGATGCATGGATGTTTGCTATGGCATTATTATGTGTTAATAAAGTTTGTTAAAGTGAATGCACATTAATTGAAGGCCTTGTGCTTTTGTTGTTAAACGGTGTATGAAATTTTAGCATGCGAATACGTGTAATTAGTTTAAGTCATTTAAGTTGGCTATAATAGAGTACATGCATCTCTTTACTTTTATTTGAGACCCAAACCACGTTTGGGTGTGAATGATGACTAAATAATACAAGGTTATGGTTGAAGCATGTTAAATAATGAAATAAATGGCATGAAATACGGCTATGAAACTGAGTGAGTTATTATAGCGATTATACCTAAGAAATGTGCCATTTATGTGATGTTAAGCTTATGTAAGCCTAAGTGGCAATGTAATAAGATGAAATAAAACATGCTATGGGCATGATGAAATGATACATGCTATATGCATGATATATAGGCCTTGCTAATGAGCTAAAATGATTGACATATGTGACAATATGATATAAATGACGCAAAATTTATAAATGGCTAAATTGACACAAAATGATGAGTTTAATGCTGCCTATATAGTTAGACAACCAAGTATGGATAGGTTGACTAGTCAACTAGGATTTTTAGTAGCTACTAGTATACCTTTGGGTATGAGACCTACGAGTTATTGATTTATGTGCTGTCGAGCATGAGAGCCTTTAAGCCTAAGTTTGATTATGCATCTAAGGATGTGAGAGCCTTCGAGCCTAAGATTATGTATTGATGGGCATAAGAGCCTTTATGCCTAAGTTTGATTATGCATTTAAGGATGTGAGAGCTTTCGAGCCTAAGATTACATACCTAAAGGTCTGAGAGCCTTTAGGCCTAGTTTACGCATCTACAAATGTGAGAGCCTTCGAGCCTAAGTTTATTCATTTATGGATGTGAGAGCCTTTGAGCTTAAGTTTACACACCTATAGGTGTGAGTGCCCTCAGGCTTAAGTTATCTGCTATCTAGCCTTGGTTAGTTGTCTTTTTGATATAGACATATGTTAAACAATGTAATAACTTAAAAACACACAAACATGAGTTGAGTGATGCATGACATTTTATGCATCGTGTTTGTGTAATTATGCCGTATGATGCTAAGTATAACCCAAATAAATGCAATTTATGACTATTGGCAAATTGGTGATAATATATAGTGTTCACATGTTTAAAATGACATAAAACACATGCATGATTAGCCATGTGTTTATTACTGCCTATGGGTGTTGATATAAGTGATAAATGCCTATTCTATGCATATAAGCTTCTTTACATCATGATAATGCTTAGTGAGCATATTGGCCTTAATTTTTGTTAAATGAGTTTATTATGATATTTTCATGACAAATATGTGAAAATAACTATATTGTAATGTAAATATGACCCCATGTATGTATGGCTATAATAATGTGTTATAAGGTCATTTTATAGCATATCGAGTAGCAATTGTGTGTATATAAGTGTGAGCATTTGGTATGCTTCAAGAAGGATCAAATGCATGATTAAATTAGCATATAAAATAAATGCAAAATAAAATTTGTGTATATATATAGGCGTGACTATTTTAAATATATATGTGCAAATATATATATATATATATATATATATATATATATTCTATTGAGTACACCACTGAGCGTCTCACTCAGTGTATTGGCTTTCTATTAGTGCGTACGTAAAGGCAATTGACAGGGAAGGACACTAGAAGGAAAAAGTTAGCTATTTGAATAATTCTATCTGGAACAAATTTAAGGCTTTTGGTAAACCCATTGAGAGAAAAACAGGTATGTAAATGTAGTCGGTTTTGAAGTTGTAATGTAAGATGCAATTTATATGTAATTCAAAGCCCTCATGAGTTATGCAATAATCATAGTAATGTATTAATAATGTTGTTAATGTAAGTTAGGCTAAGTAAAGTAAAGTTGAATGTAAAGTGTAAAGTGTATGTGATCTAAGATGCAAAATGAGATTGTACATGATATAATTGTGAATACATGAGAATAGCCTTAAGTTGCATATGATATAAATGTATAGATGTGATAAAAATAGGCTGAGAAGTGTATTATGTTAATTGAGGGACCAAGAGGGTTTATTAAAGTTGATTGAGTTGATATGAGGTTATAGAAGTGCTTCTTTTGCACTATTGGGGATAGTGTCTCGATACAGCCATTATCTTGCTAGATTCCCAACATAATGACCCTATTAGTTGCTTCGTAAAATGTGTTGAAGGATTTTTTAGAGTTCTTACAACTCCTTAAGTTAGGAGATATTTTAAGTAACAAAAGTTTTATATTATAGTGAGTTTTTGGATAGCTGAATCGGAAAAGATGATATCATTTTGCTATGGTGCTCCCTACTCAAGTTCGGTGTACAAACCGAATTGAGGGTGTCACATGTAACTTCTTCCAAAATTTAGAAGTGAAACATAGATCTTAATCAGAGATAATGGCAACTGGCACTTCATGTAATCTCATAATTTCATCTATATATAATTGTACCAATCTATTCAAAGAATAATCCATTCTTACTAGTCTAAAATGAGCTATCTTAGTCAGTTTATCCATGATCACCCAAACTACATCACATTTACTCCTAGTTATTGGCAAGCCCATTACAAAGTCCATGGTAACTTTTTCCCATTTCCACTCTAAAATCACTATAAGTTGTAGCATTCCAAAAGGAACTTGATGCTCAACTTTCACTTGCTGACAAATCAAACACTGAGACATATTTTTTTGCCACATCTCATTTTATCCCTGGCCACCAATAATAACTCTTTAAATCAAGGTACATCTTTGTACTTCCTAGGTGTATGGAATATGTAGTTTCATGAGCTTCCCTCAAAATTTGTGTCCTCAATTCATCTACTCTAGGTACACATAATCTATCATGGTAGTAGAGATAACCATCTTCTCGAAGCTTAAAGCCAGTGGTTTTCCCCTCTTTGGCTTCACCAATCATCTGCACTAGATGTGCATCTCACATATGCGCTTCTTTCACTTGTTACTTGAAGTTAGGTTTCACCAGTAACTTTGCTAAGATTGCATCACCTTTAGTGTATTGCATCTGGGCATTCATAGCTCTTATAGTAGCTATGAACTTTAGACTCAAAGCATCTGCCACTACATTAGCTTTCTCAGGTGCTAGTTAATTAAATAGTCATAATCTTTTATCAATTCCATCCAACGATGCTACCTCAAATTCAATTCTTTCTGTATGGGAAGGTATTTCAAGCTTTTATGATTAATATAAATATAACACTTATCACCATATAGATAGTGCCTCCACATTTTCAATGCAATAAAACTGTAGCTAGCTCCAGATCATGTGTAAGGTAATTCTTCTCATGTGGCTTTAATTGTCTTGAAGCATAAGAATTACCTTACTTTCTTACAACAATACACATCCAAGTCTATTATAGGATGCATTATTGTAAATCACAAAGTCTTTCCTCTATTCTAGTTGAGTAAGAATAGGGGCTTCAATTAACGTCGCCTTTAGCCTATCGAAGCTTGCTTGGCACTTATCACATCTTTCCTCAACACTCTTGTCAATAGAGCTATAGTCATTGATAAACCATTTACAAATCTCCTATAGTAGCCAGCCAATCCTAGGAAAATCTATCTCAATCACATTCTTAGGAGGATTCCACTCTAACACTACTTTAAATTTACTTGGATCAACTTTAATGCCTTCTGTTGATGCTATGTGGCCTAAAAAGGATACCTCATTTAACAAAAACTCACACTTGCTTAACTTAGCATAAAACTAATTCTCTCTCAAAGTTTGTAATACTATCCTCAGGTGTTGTTCATGTTCCTCTCAACTCTTGGAGTATACTAGAATGTCATTGATGAAAACCATAACAAACTGGTCCAGGTAAGGTTTAAAGATAATGTTCATTAGGTCCATGAAAGCAACAGGGGCATTAGTGAGCCCAAAGGGCATCATTAGGAACTCATAATGCCCATATCTAGTTTTAAAAGCAATTTTTGCAATATTAGCTTCCTTAATCACAACTGGTGGTATCCTAATCTCAAGTCTATCTTGAAAAACACAATGGCAACCCTAAGCTAGTAAAAAAGATCATTAATTCTAGGAAAGGGGTACTTGTTCTTAATTATCACCTTATTCAATTGTCTATAGTCAATGCACAATCGAAGTGACCCATCTTTCTTCTTCACAAACAACACTAGTGCTCTCCAAGGTAAAGTGCTCAGCCTAATAAATCCTTTATCAATCAATTCCTATAGCTAAACCTTCAGCTCTTTCAATTCTATAGGTACCATCCGGTACAGGGTAATAGATATGAGAGTGGTACCTGGATAAACCTCAATCTCAAAATCTAACTCTCTTTATAGGGGTAAGCTTGGTAACTCATCTAGAAACAAATTAGGAATTCTAATACCATAGGTATTTGATCAAGGCTTGTTGGTGTGTTATTAGAGTCAATTACATGATCTAAGTAAGCCTTACATCCCTTTCAGATAAGTCACATAGCTGTCACAACTGAAATGATATTAAGCAAAGCATTCCTCTCACCAGCTATTTTCACCTTATAACTCTAGCTGTTTTGAGAGTAAGCTTTTTTTTGCTCACTGTCAACTATTGCCTTATGTTTAGATAGCTAGTTTATACCTAGGATTACATCAAACTCATCAAAAGGAAGTTCAGTAAGATTAGCTAGAAACACTTGGTCTTGAATCATCAGGGGATAATGTCTATATACCTAATTCACTATCACACTCTACCCAATTGGTTACTCACAAGTATGTCTATATCTATAGGTTCTAATTCTAGCCCTCTATCTTTTGCTTATGCAGTTCAAATATAATGTGTATAAATCCTAGATCTATCAAAGCCAAAAGAGGTATATCAATTAAAGAAAAATGTACTAGCAATCATGTCTGGTACCTCAACCTCCTCATAGGCTCGGATAACATACTAGCAAACTGGAGCTCGTGTCTTAGATCTCGTCTTCTAGCTACGCCTAGCTTATCATTCTTGCCCTCTTTCTGTACTCTGCTAAGTGCTAGGGAGAAAGCCTATAACTATGTGGCATCAACTTGTTTCTTTGAGCAATCCCTCTGATAATGGTCTCTAGGTCCATAAATAAAACATTCTCTAAGTCTGGTCTACCAACATGGTCCTTAATGCTTTCTATTATACATCTCATATACTAGCGGCACACTTCTCATTGTGGACATTAGAAAATTAGAGGCCTGCTGTAAAGGTCGAGGCCTAGATTGAGAAGCTTAACTTGACCTCTGTGCTTGTCCCTACCTCTGGGACTATTATGTAGCCTAGGACTCCTTTTACTTCTTGCCTACCCTAAGTGCTAAACTTATCTGACCAGCTATGAGTGGTCTCTTTTTCTAAAGAGGTCTCTTTTTTCATGCACCATCTCTTCTATGGCACATATAGCTGATACAAGTGCTAAAAACTCTCGGATATGAGTAGTGGCAATCTGTATCCACAACTCTATATTGAGGCCCTTTTCAAACCTTTTATATCTCTCCTCCTCTATGGGTATGAACTCCTCCACATATCTACTTAATCTAGCAAAGTCTTTTTCATACTTTGATACTAGCCTCTTTCCTTGCTTTAGATTTAGGAATTCTTGTCTCCTTTTATTTTTCTTAGGTATATATCTGTTTCAAAATTCTTGAAGAAAGAACTCCCAAGTAATGTCTATTGTAGCTTTTCTTCTTTGGGTGATATCCCACCAATGGAAAGCCTCTTCCTAGAGGAGTGAGGTAGCATATTTCAAACTCTCCTCAGCAGTACACTCTAACTATGCCAATATCCTAACAGTTTATTCTAGCCAATACCCGGCCCTCATAGCATTATCCTCTCTTAAACCCAAAAAATCCAGAGCCCCCATCTTCTTTACTCTTTCCAAAATAAGTCTTCTTTAAGGTAGCTGGAGGTAGTGGAGGTGGAGCAGTAGCAGATGTTTGCCTCAACAATTCTACAATCTACTGTAGAAGCGCTAGGGAACCTTATGCCTGTGCCTGGTGTGTTGGGTCACTTGGCACAAGCATGGCTGCACTCATTTTTTATCCATGTATGGTAATATAAGTATGGCTTGCCACCTTCTCCCCTCATTCTAGTGGGGTCGATTCACTCATTGGGCATAACTATAAGAGAACAAACAATCAACCTCATACATTGTAGCTTTATGGGGCACATAACCCTAAACAGTGGCACTCATGCATACTAAGCCTAGAAACACATAAACTTGCTCTGATACGACCAATGTAGCACTTATATCCAATTCCCAAAGGAACCTGACCATAGATGCTACTTCTTATAGGTCACCCATCCTAATTTTACCTCAGGCACCATTCATTTAACACTTATGGCCTTGTCTACCCTGGTGGTCAGTTATTATTATTTTCCCATTCTATTATTATACTATTCTTATAATGTTTATAAATGACTGTTAAAACCATTTTATAGGATTGGAATGCATCTCACAAAAATTTAGGCAGCATAATGGTTACCTAAATGAAAAATTGAAATTTTAAACCTATAAAACAACACTTCTATCTTCATCATCATCATTCTCACCAACTCTTAGACCCATTTGGTCCCGTATTCAATCATATCAACATCACAATTCAATAGGCACATACACACATAGGGTCTCAGAGTCATCATTCAGACATGCAGTAGTATATATGTATCTATGCATAATATAAGTACAAATAGGCATTAAGTAGTTTAGTTTATCATTTATAAGTTATAGTATCTCAAAACATGTTTTTAATTACATTCTCATTTTAGACCTAACTCCCTACTATGCACGAGTATCTAACACTACATATGCCCACAAAAGACAAAAATGTACCTCAAAAGTTGATCAGCTATATTGTATATGTCAAGACTCTACAACCTGTGCATCGAAATTCCGATAGTTGAGTATAAACTCAGTGGTGAAATTGATGTAATATATGTATGTAAACATTCTATCATGCAATAGCATGCAATATATAGTGTCATGCTCTTTTTCCAATCTATTTTGCTATTTAGGTATTCCTAAATTATAACTTGCCCAATTTCTTTAATCACATAGTTTAATCGTATCATTATGTCCAACAAGTCACATAAGTTTATTCATATAGGATTAAGAGAATAGATCTTTTTCCTTATTTAGGCCCGTACTAACAAGACTACATTTATAGACACTAGATAGCAGGATCCAGACTGTGCAGTGGTCAACATTTTGGACCTCAATAGCTACACCTACCAATATCCATCTGATAGTAGGGATCGGTTCATGAGAACCTTCCAAATCAGAGTGGTAGGGATTAGTCCTAGTAGACCTCTCAAAGATAGTAGGGATAAGCTCTATAGGACCTCCCAAATCCTAGTCATTAATCTAGAGGGATAATAGCGATAGCCTCATGGGACCTCCCAAATCCACAGATAAAATGGGTAAGAAGGGATCAACCTATATAGACCTTCCAATACCTAGGTGTGCAGGGTTCACTAATCGAACCTCAGTGGTAACACTTACCATCTCAAACATATAAGCAATGGCCTAAGAGGACCAAAACCTTTAGCAACTGCTAATTCCCTAGTTAAGTGGTTAACCCATCTAGTGGGTGTCTAATAGATGTGGGCCAATCTTAATTATAAATTTATTAAATAGTTATAAGTTATTTATCGATATTCATAATGTCACCATAATTTACATGTTGATGTGAACACTTACACTTACACACATTTCCCTAGTTAAGGGTCATTTTACGAGTAAAACACTATTCATTTGGTCATTTCCCCTAGTTGATCGGTCAACCTATCTATTTTTTAGGTTGTTGCATCTCATGGGCTAAAAACCATTAAATTTAGTTTCACCATTTTATATAAGCTTATATAGCTTTTATTATGCATATTTTAGTGTTAGATGACTAAAACTACATGTGTTTATGGAAACAACATTTTCATGCTTTTATGTGCATTATATCTCACATTATGCCATGTCTATGCTCGATAAGTATTATTCACTTACATTGTGGATTTTTAACTTGCAATTCTTAATTTATGGTCACAATGGCATTTTAAATCCATTTGTGCTTTTAGTTTCACAATTTCCCAATTTATCGCATAATGTGCCCTTTGTACGCTTTTTAGGGCTCTTTTAGATTTTAAGACCTTTTTTAGGCCTATCTTTTCATTTCTTCATGTCATTTATTATGTTTACAATCAAATTTTGATGAACAACATGAGAAAAATAAAAATTTATTTATTTGTGAAACATAAAAGCATAATGCCTTATGATAGGCCATTCGACCATACTAAATCAATTAGGCCCACTTCATGTTTATTTACATCCTACTATAAAACTACCATTCATAAGCATTTTGAAGCATAATTTAAACCTTAAGAACCTAAAAATTTTGTATTATTATGCACTCATGGAAATTTTAGCCATTAAGGCCTTTTTAGCCTTCATTAGTTGGTCTTCCTTTCTTCTATGCTCATTTGAGGTTTAATACATCAATTTACTCATTATATTGTCATACACGTACTCTAATGCTCATAATATCACTTTTCTCACCATCATATGGATTTATTTCATTTATGTTCTTTATTTTACTTATGAAGCTACACATATGATTGACTTAGCCTTTTGGTGCACAAATGCATGTTAACCTTTAAAGGCATTTGGCCATTACTTTTTTTTATGCTTCAATTATTATTTTTACATCATTTTATTATCTTAAGGCATCCAATCCACTATCATGTATCCCTTAAAAATGGTGGTCATACATTTCCTCTTTAGGTCGTGACACATACTTACACACTTAGCACATATAGGCATTCATTGTGGCATGTATTAACACTTACATCAATCTCTCATTATCACCATGCTAAAATTCTACCATCTCA
>CANXYI011176642.1:0-19731 GCA_948208565.1 Hura crepitans
AAGTCAATTAGATCCTAAATTTTATCTCTCAAAGTATGATGGTTATCTATGTTATGGCCTATATACTGATGATATTAACAATACGAATCTAACCTGTGATAAGGTTGGCCCTCACTTCTAGCTAGTTTAAAAGGGAGGGGTTAAAGTTTCCCTTCTTTTTAGAACTGCTTTAGGCATCATGACAATGGCTTACCTAAATTAGTGTAATGTCTTGATACGTCAAACACTTTAGTAGTTCTATTGGTTCTATTATAATTATTGCCTCCTATATTCTTATTATTTAGCCCTCTATAATTATGAAATCCCCCTCAATTCTTTTTCTTTTATTTTGTATGCTTTTCTTTTAAGTCAATCATTATATCTTTTAGTGATTCCCAATCCTTTAGTCCTTTTGCTTTTAACCATCCTTCTAGTATGGACTAGCATTTCTGATGAATAAATGGATCTAATCTGATGTCTTTGGCTTCCTCCTTATTTCTAAAACCCTAAACCTCCATCTCAATAAGTACTTTAGGAAAGTTTCATTAGGCTTTTATTTCAGCAGTTTAAGGTCTTTTATGGTAACCTCTATACTGGTGTTGCAATCATATTAGCTGCAAAAAAACTTCAATTATCTTCTCCCAATCATCTTTCACCTTTTTCTCCAACCCAGGATACTATTCAATTGCCTTTCCCTATAATGTGAGGTTGAACTAAGCTACCTTCTACTTTATACTAAGTTTTATGCCACATATGATAATGGCATATTACTTGATGTGGGCTCTCGAGTTTATAGTTCCATTAAACTTGGGCAAATTAAACATTTTGAACTTAGAGGGCAGCAACTCATTAGGTTCTAAAGTGAGCACATCCAAATCTAACCCTTTACTTGAGGTGATGAGCTTAGCCATTGCCTTTATTTTCTCTTCTAGCTTTTTTATGGTAGTATTCTCAATATTGGTGGCACTTTTAGCCTTACAAAAATCTTTGGTGGCACTTTTAGCCTTACAAAAATCTCTTTCTTCCTCTTATCTTCTTTAGAATCTTTATAAAAATCCAATGCTGGTTTAAAAATTTAGGCTTTTTTGCCGTTTCCCTTGAGCTCTCAGCTTCTTTTTTTCATACCAATTACCCTAGAAGCAATAATTGTTCTCCCAATAGGTGATGCTAATAGTGCATCAGTAAGGGGCAGTGAATTAGAAGTAGGGATAGCCCCAATTATTGCCCTTGATACTAAGGATATCATTCTTTTTTTGAACTCTTCGAATTTTTGATTTAGCTTAGCATTAAAATCTTGAATGACAATGTTTTCCTCTTGTCTGGCCATTTTTGTTATATCTATGTTATCTATGGTAAAAGTAATCTTTCTTTGGACTATTGTTTCGCTTGGTCCTTATACCTAAGTGACGTGAGGATCTATAATGGCTGTAAAACAAAGGGTTAGAAATGATGAATGAAATGCAAAAATACATGAGGATGTTTGAAATATGGATACATGTAATGTTTACAATGACAAACACAAGTGATATCCTTCCACCTTTATCACTTCCCACACAAAAGGTCTAATTGTCTTTCCTAGGAAGGTTTACCTATAGGACATTAGGGGCCCTAATGATTCAAATAATGAACAATGGATAACTAACATTATTTCTCTCATATTTAAATAGCATATGCAAGATATTTAGCCTACATATGTTAAACATGTTCAACTAAACCAAAATCTGGGGTCTAGCCTATTCCAATTAAAAAAAGGCCCAATGGGTTTAACTACATTTCAGGATAATTAAACACATTTAACAGATGTAGGCCACATAGCATATAATAAGATATTAGCTAGGAAACCAAAGGGAAGTTGCTATTAGTCATTACATAGGCTCATGGTTAGGTCATGCAAGTTATAGTCATCTAAGCATGGTCCCTACACAATGGGTCTATCTCATCATAAGCATATGACCAATTGGTTCACTATTTGATATACCTTATAGGTATGAGGCTTGAATTTGATGTCACCTCTAATAATCCCCCAAAGTGAATAAAAATAGGTTTATGCTTTGAAATGACATCAGGTTGAAAAATAAAGCCTAAATTATTTTAAGGATCTATCATGAAATGTATTTTTTTAAAAAAGATAACATTAGAAATTCAAAACACAAAATTCCATATTAATTTGAGGTAATTTTAGAAAATGGTCTCATGGTGTCCCTAATGGAGTCACCACTATTCACATTCTTTCATTTCTAAGGCTGATCAAATTGAAATAACTAAATACTCAATCTACATGTCACCTCTCAAGTCCTAAAGGATGATAAGGAAATTAGAGGAATCTTAAGTCATTCCTATTCAATTAGCCTCAAAAGAGTGAGTTAGTCAACACAAGGTAGGAGTTACACCAAACTAAATTTGAAAAATACCTTGTAGGTCCAAAACTAGAGTAGTTCAAAACCTTACTCTCATTTATACCTCAATTTAATATGGAATTTTAAATTAAATTCGTAGTTTTATCCTTTTTCTCAAGCAAGTTTTGAAATTAAAATAAAATATTCAATCATATAAAAACAAAATGAAACAAACATATTTACAAAAGAAACACATAAAAGTAAAGAGAAGCATACATCAAATGTAACGATCTAAAAATCTCTATTCTCATGATAGTACTTCCTGGGTTGAATTGTGCTTCCTGAAACTCGAGTCACACTAAGTGCACTGATGGGGAGTATTAATTATGAGAAAATTTTGGACAAAGTTTAAAGCCAATCCGAAGTCACTTGGATGGTTAGAAACACTAATTGAGATTTTATGGCACTGTCTTGTGAATAGTGCTGCAAGAAAAGTTGAACCATAAAATATATAAAAAGTTGCTCAAAATAATATGAAAATGTTACAATCTGATACTCAAAATATTCTGAATAGTCCAATGGTTTTGGAATCATAACTTTTCGAGTTTAGAAACTATTTTTACCTAAATTTTAAGACATAAAATGTATTAATTTTTTAGGTTATTATCATAATTTACACTCAAGATTTTAAAAGGATTTAGGGCTTAAATTGATTGAATTTTGGGGATAAAAATGGAGGAAAACCAACATTCCTATTGGTTATAACAATTTTTCGAAAGAAGGAAAAATTATATGTGAAAAAAGTATAAATAAGGGAATGATTTCATTTCCTTCCATTACACACCATACAATTAAACACATTCCCCTCCTCCATCAAGAAAGTTAACACCCCTCTCCCTCTCTCTATACCTTTGATTTCTTCTTCCATAACAAGATCCACTTTGAAGGTTGATACCTGATTTGAAGAGTATCTCGAGATGAGTGCACGGGCACTAAAATCATCGGGAACAATGGAGTATTTCAGGAGAAAAACTGAGGAGTTTCCTGAGGTGAATAGTAAGCTCTTGACACTTGAGTTTTTCTTTTCTACTAATTTTATTTTTCACGGGTTTTTAGGGTGTTGTAGAGCTCATATCTAGGCTCAAAATATTTTTTTGACTTTTATATTATTTTATATTAATTTTTGATTTTTGTACCCTTTTTGTATTCATAGGTGAAATGTCGACTCGAGCCTTCCTAGGCAAAAAAAAGGCTTAGGCTGACTTCAGGTGTCTCATATGACCTTAATTGGTATATGTAATCACCTTAATTTGTATAAAATTTGCATGAAAAGTGTTATGTGCATTTATGTCCATAATAGTAATAAATGTAATTAAATACAAAAAAAATGCAATAAATGCTATAATTAGAAATTATGATGATTAAGATTATGCATGTATGAAATATGATGGTTTGGTATGATTATAAGTAATGGAATTGTAATAAGGTTAGTATTAAGCTTATAAATGCAATATGTGGGTTTTAATCGAATATGCCATGGTTGTGTGCCGTGTGCCTAGGAGTGTATGCATATGATTATGCATGATTTGAACATGTGCAATAGATGTAAAGTATGGTAGAATGTCATGAAATGATTGTCTGAATTGATATTTGGGTTTTGAATAACACATTGATATATTTTTTGTGTTTTAATGCCATTACACCTAGGAAATGAGTCCTATGGGTGTAAATGGACATCAATAGGTCTAAGTTGGCCAATTGTATATATATAGGCCATGCAAAGGTGTAATGAGGCCAATGGTGAATTTAAGCAAAATAATAGTATAAAAAGTGAAATTGGTTAAAATGATACATAATGACATGTTTAATGATACCTATATAGTTAGACAACTTAGTTTGGATAGGTTGACTAGTCAACTAGGATTTTTAGTAGTTACTAGCTACCTTCGAGTATGAGACCTATGGGTTATTGATTTATGTGTCGATAGGCATGAGGGCCTATAGGCCTAAGTTTATTTATGCACCTGAGGATGTTAGTGCTTATAGGCTTAAGATTATACATTTGAGGATGTGAGTGCCTTTGGGCTTAAGATTATGTACCTAAGGGTATGAGAGCCTTCGAGCTTAAATGTTACACATCTGTAGATGCGAGAGCCTTTGGGCCTAAGTGTACACATCTATGAATGTAAGTGTCTCCAAGCTTAAGTATACGTACCTATAGGTGTGAGTGGATTTGGGCCTAAGTTATCCATTATCCAGCCTTGGTTAGTTGTCTTATTGATATATGCATAAGTTAAACAAATCAAAATCACTTAAAAATGCATAGTTTGGAATTAAGTGTTAAATGAAATTAAAATGGGCAAATGGACATAGGTAGGCCGAATGACACAAAAAGTAGACTTAAGGTGTCTAGATATGATTATTATCATTCATATGGCTATAAATGGTGTATTTATGATTATGATATGGAAATGAGTCTACGACTGAATAAAAGTATTATAACTCAAAAAATATATATGACATTATTCCTTGCCATGCATAATTACGGTATGCTAGCTTACATGCTATTACAATGATGATATGACATATGTTGTGCATTATAGCTTATAAATGATTGTTATATGATGTTTATGGGATATTTGGCATGTATGATATTTAAAGGCATGACTATTGCTTGGAACGTGCATGTTTGCAAATAAGACACCAAAATTACACATTTATGATATTAAAATCTGATAATGACTTGTGTTGTGTATATAGGCTTGCTAAAACTAACCTTTTTACAAGTGAAAGTGATTACACCATTAAGCAAAAGTTTAGCACATTGCTTGTATGCAATGTGTAGGTAACAGGGTAGCATATTAGAGCTAAAGCTTTTGCATATTAGGAGACTTGAAGAAAACCTTTGTGTGGGTATTTTTGTACTTTTTGTAATAGTGATTGTGATATAAATGTAATGGGTTAATAGTTAGTGTACTCTTGTGATCCCAAAGGGATTGGATCTAATCTGTGTTTTGTTGTAGGTTTTTGTACTCAAATTATAACTATTGATTTTGTTTTTTTGCTTCTCACATGTTTGTGTGTTGATTTATGAGTTTGTATGTGAGAATGTTGACTATAGAGAGTCTGAGGCTCATGGTAATTTGTGTTGTGGTTAGAGGATCAGGACGACCTATTTGGTTGTAGATGAGATTATTGATATTATAGAAGTGTTTTGAAGCAAATAAAAATTTGAGAAAGTGTCCCGGTACAACTATTATGCTACCAGATTTTTGACATGATGAGCTTAATATTTACCTTAATATGTATGCTAAAAGGTTTTTAATGTTTTATTTCGTAATTGAGTCAAGGAATATTTTCCTATATAAAAGCTTTAAAATTAATGTGATTTTGAATAATAGAACTGGATATCATTTTACATGCGAGCGTCCCTCGTTCTGGTCTAGTGTACAGATCGGGCGGAGGGCACCACATCAAATCGAGTACTTAATTTTCTTTGAGAACTTAGATTCTCACGTGCTAATTTATGAAAACAAATTTTATTATTGTGGCTTTTATTAAAGAAAAATAAAAACCCAGTTTTTTTAGAAAACACTAATTAATTAAATAAAGAACAATTTGGTTAATTTTTATGTGTAAAAATATTTTTCTACCTATTACAACATTGGTGGAAAATACAAGGAAATATTTAAAATGAAAATTAAGTTACATGGCAATTATCTAAAATATATTCTAACTTAATAAACATAAAATTACATTGAAATTGCTTGAAATACAATCTAACCAAAAAAATAAAAACAAAAGGAGAAGAATAGGAGGAAATAAAGATTAGATGAAATGAATAAATAAAAACAAAATAATAAAATAACAATAGAATTAAAGGAGAAAAATAATAAAAGGTTAACTTCATTGGGTGTTTGATAAAAAGGAAAAGACATGTTAAATAAAATCCTATTCGATCTTAAATAATTTGCATCACAACCAAAACACAAAGTTAGTATGAAAAAAATAATGAAATCAACATAATGAAAAGAATAAATAAAAAAAGGACATGAAATAAATATTTAAATAAATAATAATGACATATGGATTAAATCATCATATTTAACTAGTAAATGGATGGAAAAAAAAGAATGAATAATAATTAAATAAAAAATAAAGAAGATTAGAATATTAATAATGGACAAATAAATTAAGGATATCACATCTAACTTGAAGATGAGTACTAAAATAAAATAAGGTTTCCACATTCAATTGGTAAATAGGTAACAAAGAAAATAAAATAAAAGACACCACATCTAACTAGTAGATAGATAAAAAAGAAAAGAAGAAATAAAATAAGAAAAGAAAGAGTTGTTTCACCCATCATGTATAATTGCCTTTAAGAGTGATCTTTTAGCTAACTTGAGAGAAAGCAAGAAATAATTTTGAAAAATCACTTTAAAATTAAAAAAATGATGTTTAGAAAGCTTTTTTTTTTTTATGTCTTTAGGTGTGCACTAATTTAGACTGACGCAGGGTTCGACTTTTATACACAATTTTTGAGATAGAAAATAGCTGTTTGGTGAAAATAGTAATTTTAGCTAGTGAAATGGATGTTTTACCTGTCTTATTTTGGAGTCTATGTGGTACTCTATGACATGAAAATGGTGCCATTTTAGGAGCAAAAAAAATAGCCATTTAAGCAAAAGCGGTAATGACCATTTTGGCCACTAAAATGACCATTTTTGGGCAAGCCAAAATAGCTATTTTTGGAACCAATACGATGCCTTTTTTTCCCAAAATAGTAAAAACTTTAGAAAATTCTAAATTTTGATTTTTAAGATTATTTTTTTGAAAATTTGACTCCATACCTAGTGCCTATTGACCTAGGTTAAAGCTTATATCCAAGGGTTAGCTATTTTTCTTGAATTTTGTGAAAAGACTTTAAATTTGCTGACAACATTCTTATTTATCAAAATTTTTTCATTTTTATTCATCATTAGAAAATCCTAACATGGGAGCTTTAGGACCCTATGTATACAGTTGATCATGAATTAATGATATTTTAGGCCTTCAACATAGCCTTTTCTTAAAATTATCTCCTTATTTCTTCTTCCCTTTTTTCTTGAATAACAATAGTAGCCAGCTGGAACAAAACCAACACAAATAATACAATTAAGTAGTAGCAAAAAGGAAGGAAAAGATTATATTATGATGGGTTAAGCTTTACCTTGTTAATTATGTGAGAATTATAGATTTCTAGATTAGTTGTAACTTGAGACTGGGGAAAAAGAATATGTTCAATTTTTCTTCTTCTCTACTACACATTCTCTTATTTTTATGGCTTAAGATGGATGGCTAGGATCAATTCCTCAAAATCCTTCCAATGCCTCATATTTCATATATGCATAAAACATTTTTTAATCCACTTTATCTTATTTTCACTTAATTCCATTTTTATCACTTATTAGTGCATAAATTTTTAGTTTTAATTATTTTAGGATTTTTATCTCTTTTTTATATGAATTTTTATAACACTAATTAATTAAATTTTATTACAATAGTTTTTGTGGTGTTATATCCCACAAATAGAAGAATGTGATATAGCTTTTGAAGAGCTCAAAATATACCTTAGCTCTTAAGGGGTTTTAAGTAGATGTATATCGAGTGAAGAGTTATTCATTTACTTAGCCACCACTAACTAGTAAACTGAGAGAAAAATATTCAACCATGAAAACCCAAGTGGTAGTTGATAATGGTAGTATTATTAAGGATAATTAATGTATATGCTAAGATTGAATAAGTTAAGTTATGATGCCAAAAATGCTTCTTAGTAGTCATCATTTTGCAAGCTAACATATAATGAAAAACCTAAATTCTTTTTATGTTTACAATCTCTTTCTAGATGTAAAATTTGTGACACCTCTTACTTGGTCCTATTATCGCACTTGAGTGAGAGGCAACACATAACTTGATCAATATCTCATCTAATACATAAACCATATGATTATAAAAACAAATTTTTTAAAATAAAACTAATCATACGAACTACAAAATTCTATCTTACCAAAAACCTTTTTACATATATATTATTAGGGACCATCAAGTTAAAACTTCGGTAGCATAATGGTTATCTGGAGACACTAGCAGAATAGTAACCTACAATAAAACTTCACTTTTATAACTCAAACACCATAACAAACTTCTCTATAAGCCTTATGATCATCTATGACATACACAACATACATCCTAATCTTAATATATATACATAATCTTAATATCATATTCAACATAAAAATATTTAACATTCATTCAAATATTCACTCATTATTCTTCCATTTTACAACATATACTGATCATATATAGTACACATATCATTTACTATCCAACATAAGAATAACTATGTTCCATTGATGCATAACATTTTTATTATACAATCACTGACACACACACACACACACACACACACACACACACACATATATATATATATATATGCGTCTATGTGTTTGTGTATGTGTGTGTGTATATAGAGATACACACACACACACACACAACAACCCATAATCCATATACATATACACACTCATAAGCCCATAATCCATTTATTATCTATATATGAGTGCTTGTACAAATCTTTTCCTTACTTTATGTACATAGTATGTGAAAGCCGTATAGACAACTTCTCTTTTGAAGCCTAAAATATTTTTATCCTAAAGATTCTTTATTTGAACCATCCAAAAACCTACACATCACAATGAAACAATGCACTAATCTTTGCAGCTTAGTGGTGTATCAAATAATAACATGCCCATTTTTAAATACATTAACATATTTTACTATAATAGGAAAACTATTTAATACATGCACAATACTCTTTAATCTAAAGATATATATATGCACATGAATAAAAAGGATCCATCATATTCTATATATAACATGGCTATATAATAACCACATAAAATCCATAATCTATAGATCATTTAAATTATTTATTTATGCTAAAACTACTAATTGCCTATTATGTAATCCCTACATGTCTTTATACAAACAATGGAATATACTATGTCAGTCATACATTTAGTTTATATTCCATTTAGATTTTATGATCATTTCTCATCAATTTATTATCGCATAACAATAGGCATATAGGTCATCTAACCCTTGTGATTCAACATTACTTTTGCTATTATGCATATAGATTATACAAACCTACTTATAATTCCTATATAGATATATTTATAATTTACAAAACTTGTAATACATATTTAACATCATTTATTTTTTCCTTCTATATTAATATTAACAAAAGCCATACTTATACATGTGATAGAAAGTACAGTCACAAAAATTTACATTAATCAATATTTAAGTCCATTTATTTCAATATTTCAATATTAGTTCCTTAATATTATTAGCCATTTAAATTATCCATTTTATTTTGCTTATATACAAAAGACATGTACCTAACATATACATTTATCCTTATGCATTCATGCATTTATGAGAATTATGATATAAGAAAGAACATATGTAGCAAAGTAAAGTCATATATAGGCATGCAAACTAGATATCTCTAAACATGAGCATCACATTATACAATGTATAAAAATTAATGTTATAATCAATAGATATCTTATCCCCTTGTTTACTTGAATTAGTTTTACCAATCTCATTATGCATTTATTACACTTGCCTATACTTGTAAGACACTTACCAAAAACTAGATAACGAGACTCTTTAGCCATATAAGTTGTATGTGTGAGCAGTGGCCCTTAATGACCTATATAGTTGTTGTATCAACCTAAGATGTGTAGTGGCTCCTCTAAACCTATATGGCCATTGCACTAGCTTAAGTAAGTGTAGTGGCCTCTTTGGGCCTATCCAATTAATGTTCAAGCTAGATGTGTATAGTGTCTTTGGACCTATTCGACTACTATACTAGCATAAATATGTAATGATATTTGAATATGTCTATAATGGCCCGATTGAGCCATATGGCTACTACACTAGCCTAGATGTATGTAGTGTCTCTGTGAACTTATATGGCTGTTACACTTGCCTAAGTTATATGCAGTGCCTCCACAATAGATACGACTATTACACTAGCCTAGAGAGGTATCATAGTACCTTATTAGCTGCTATACATCCCTAGTTAATTGGCCAACCTATTAAATTTATATTGTCTAATCGTATGGGCTATAACTAGTGTATAATCATGTTTCACCTTCTTAACATAGATTAAAGTAAGTTTATCATTAAATGGGTCAACACATAACCTTATGGAAAATTTATGTTCTTTCATGCAGTCTAGGCACAAAGGTCAACACATCAAACATATTTAGCTTTTATACCTTATAAGCAATATCATAAGCTTTTTATATACCTTAACATATTATTAGGCCATGTATATATACTCATCACATAAAAGTCTTATTTATTTTGCATAAAGCATACTCACCTTATCAATTAACTTTGAGAATACTTGAAGCACTAACTATCCCATATTAGGCCTTTTGGCCATAGTTGTAATGCTTGAAAATCCCAGTGCTATAAATAGTACTTCACGGGATATGAATAGTATTTCTTGAGACTTGGGTCACACTAATCCTATTGAATGGAAGTATTAATCATAATGTAATTTTAGGTAAAATTTAGAGTGAAAAAAATGTCATTTAGATGGTTAAAAATGATAGTTAAGATTTTATTACAGTGTTATGTGAATAGTGACCTTGTTTTAGTTGAACTGCAAAATATTCAATTTTTGCTCAAAAAAATGTTGAGATGAATACAACCTAACACATAAATATTCAAATAGTCAATTAGCATTAAAATTGGAATTTTTAAATATCAAAAAGTATTTTTACTAAAATTGGGTATAGATCAAAGTATGATTTTAATTTTGGTTTTCCTCAATTTTTTAGCACAGGTTTTTAAGGGTTGATAGGTCTTGATGGCATGATTTTAAGGTACATTTGGAGAGTTATTTAAGGGTTTAATTTGAGATGGAATAATTGAAAGAAAAGAAGGGATAAAGGGCTAAAATTAGTGACTATTGGTTTTACTATTAGAGGGATGTTGGCCCTTTATTAATTTGACCAAGTCAATGGTTAAATTAGTGACTTAAAAGGGATTAAATGTGGAATTGGGTAGCCAATTCCCCTCCCCCTTCTTTCCCTTTTGTCAATGCCAAAGGATAAGTATCTCTAAGTTTTTTCTTCTTTTTTATCCTTTAATCCATGACCAATTTCACACTTACAAGACATCAAATAAAGCCTCTATTACCCTTAGAACACACTTGAAGTGGAAAATCAAGAAAAGGATGAGAGATTTGCATGAATGAGCTATGGTGTGAATAGTGACTAATTTTTGATCGAGTAAGATTTTTTAGGTTCTAATATTTTTCCTATGATCTATGGGTGCCTAAGAAGACATATTTATGGTTATATTTGATTTCAAAGATATATTGGATTTATTATCAATTTTCTAATCTATGCCTATTATGTGTGTAGACAAAGAAGGTGCTAGTACATCCAAAAGGAAAAGAAAAGGCTTGAACAAGAATTTGTGGTGTCTTTTGACCCATTAGTAAGTGTATTCAAGTTAGCATATTCATTTCATTATGATGGTCATATATAAAGTGTATGTGTGTGTATATGACTATGATTATGATGTAATGAGCATTTATGACTACAATTGTGACAAAAATTATGAATTGGTGTTATGTTAAGTTGTATGATATATGAGTTAAAGAATTAAATTCCTTAGGATGTTGGTTTGATGTGCCCAAATGCCTGTTAGATGATGCTTGAAAATGATAAGTGTGTGTTATGGCATGTGTTAGGTGATACGTGCTGTAATCATGCTAAATTGTGTGTATATGCAATAAATGATGGCTAAATGAGTGTGTAAGTACATTTAAATGGTTAAATCTAGCTATAGGGAGTTAAATGAACTGTATATAATGATGAGATACATTGTATCATAATTTTATACGTTTGCATAAATATGACTTACATGTATGGTATTAAAAAAGAGTAAAATGTTTAGGTTTGTTTTAAGCCTATTTATATGTTATAATGGTTAGTTGTAACCTTGGCATGATGAATGGCATTAAGATCTAAGATGTAATAATGTTTTATACATGATATACTTGGGAAGGATGTTAGGGTTGAAATCTCTTTAAAGGTTATATGTGCTTATAATAGTTATATAAGCATAGAAATGCTATGGTTTATATGTTTAAAGCATGATGTTGTGAGGTAAGTTCTTTTTATGAATCCTTTATCAAGTGAGTACTTTATAACCATATACCTAGTGTGTATTTCATTTTGGTACATGTATATACAAGACATTTTATGGTTAAGTGGAAACCAAGATGAGTAATGGTGTTATAGCACTTGTAAATCATGTATGATTCCATATGTAAGCAAGATAGTATGAAAAATGCATACACAGTGTTATGTCTTGAATGTGGCCGAAATGGTTAGTGCTATGTATTGAGCTTATGATTATGCTAGATTAACATCAATGAGTTATATGAGATAAGGATAACATGTAGAACACATGATGATGCATTTATACTTATATATGTGGTTATGTATGCACATTGCACAATGATGAATGGAAATAATGCAAAATGAGTTATAAGCCATTAGAACTTTGTAATTCACCATTGATTATGTGTTTATCAAATGAGATATAAAACTCCTTAAAAGCTACATAAAGAAGGTAAAACTTAAATTATAATGGTAATGCCCCATATGATTAGACAACATAGATTGGATAGGTTGACCTATCAACTAGGGAGATATAACAGCAGCTAGGGTACCCTTGGGTGCAATATCGACCTTTAAGAACATACTGGCCTTGGGTTACCATTAGTCCCATTATCTAGTTTTGGTTAGTTGCCTTTTAGGTATAGGCATAATTGAACATTTTAGCAAGTATTTAAGAATGATATAAATTAAGACTAATTTACATATTTTCTAAAGCTCAATTTAATAAGGATGTTGAGATTTGTATTTATGCATGAGAAATTCTTTTTGGCTATTATAAACTATTGATGTAATGCCTATATATAATTATAGTGTGTTATACATAAACATATTATGATCTAAATTCTATGTGATTAATGCTTTTGCAGGATATGCATGTGAGCATACATCTGTTAAATTGAATACACCACTAAGCATTCTTTTACTGCATCATTTTATTTTGTGATGCATAGGTGAAAGAAATCATATTAGATTCAAAGCCTCAATATCATCAAGGGATCAAGAAATGATTCTTTTGTTATTTTGCTTTCTTTCTGTATAATCAGTGATGTAGTTATATAGTGGCATTCTTGTGTAATTTGAGGGATTAGGTATGATCTATGTTGTAAATATTTTTATAACTCTCTTTTAGTACATAATAACTTTTTTTTATAAGTATGATTGATAATAATGACTTGTATGATATCTCTTTCTGATATATGCTTAATGAATGTTGAGTTGAATTAGAGGGTCAGATGGACCTAGATGATGATGAGTTATGATAAGATATTTTAGAAGTGTTGTTTTTATCCAGGTTACTATTTAGGAGAGTCCCTGGTATAACCATTGTAGGCTTTGGCTTATCTATGTGGATTTTAGGCTTTAGGCTTAATTAGTCTAGGTTGACCATGGTGCAGACCTCAGCATTAAGTCCAGGAACACTTATGCCATGTTAGTTCGTATAGATTTGGTTTCTAGGTTTCTTGCCTTGTTGCTTGAGCTTGTCTTTGGTTATCATCATTGGCCAAAAAGTGAGGAGTCTACATCACACACACCTCATAGCGATTTCATGTCAAAGTATCCATATTTCATTTCTTATCAATTTCACCTTGCAAGAACACTTTAAGTCTAATTTTTAACTTAATTACACTACATACACATGCCAATTACACATGCACACACAGATTCCCCTTTAGTGTACCATTCGACTATTCACACCTCACACATATGCACATTATTTTCTCATGATTTATTCACACATCCAAGCATAATATCATCACCATATCATGCTCACACACTTGCTACATGAATTTACATACATCTACATATAATGTCACTATTCCATAGACACTCATTCATACACATATGTAACTCATACATATTACACAACACATATTACACTACATTCACTTATAATGGCTCCAAAGCACTTTAAATCACCTTCTTAATTCTTGCTTTAGCTTTCCTCCATTAATCCCTTTTCTTTTCCTACGAGCATTATAGGGTTTAAGGTTTAAAAATTCATAAAAAATCTTACACACCTCTAAATTGAAAACCATTTACTTAGATATTCTCTACATGCTTAATGCTACCTAAAGAAAAATTAGAAACTTGAAGAAAATCACTTACACACAAAAAGGGCATTATTCATAAAGTTCCCTAATCTCTCTAATTAAGCAATTTCCTAGATTTTTGTTAGTATAATTTAACTTAGGAGACTATGGAAGCAAGGATTAAAGTGAGATTGAGGGGATTTAGGTTGGAATTAGGGGAGGAATTGAAGAAAAAAAGATAAGAGAGGTTATATGGGAATGGTGTCGACCATAGGGGAAAGGGAGGAGTAGAAGGTTGGAACATGTGATAGTCCACACATGTGCCACCTTTTATATTATGCACTTGGATGATCTTGATCGTACCATGTGGTGATGCGATAGTCTACATTAATTTAATTTTCATTTTAGGCTTCAAAAATTCAAATTAATTCTTTAAGGACTCTAAAATTCATGCTTTTAGTAGCAAAAATTCTTGAAATTCCTAGTTATGATATCCCTAAAATCTCAGGTTAAAACTCTAAAGGAAGCTAGGTCAACTATTCACTCGCATAATTAAGAAATTCTGAATAAATACCAAATAACTTTAGAAAATTATAATTCTTTCATCGTTGGATTATTTAGAATTTTTGACATTTAGGATATGCCTTTTTCAAGTTCATCTAGGCACATCTTGAGCTTGTCCCAACACGATTCCAACAAATGTCACTATTTACTATATCTTAGCATGAAATGATTTATTAGTTCTACTAAAAGTTTTAATTATTTTATTTTCATCATTTTCTAGCCTGTCAAAATTTTATGACTAGTATTTCTCCCTTTATCATCACACGGTGCCTTAAATACTCCAAGAACACTATTTATGCCTTGAGGAAGTACTATTTATGAAATCAAGATTCTTGGGTGCTATAATCCTTCCCCTCTTAAGAAATTTCATCCTTGAAATTTACCTGGTGAGCATAAATATGGATACTGAGCTTTTATCTACTTTTTGCTTTTCTAGGTAGCCTTTTCTATCTTATGGTGCCTTCATAGCATTTTCATTAGTGGTATGGATTTATTCCTCAACTTTTTTACTTCTTTCCCTAATATTTACATAAATTCCTCTTTATATGTCAGACACGACTGTACTTGGATTTCCTCTGTGGGTATTATATGAGAAGGACTAGATTCGTATTGCCTCAGCATTGAGATATGAAACATATCATGGATTTATTATAGTTTTGATGGCAATGCCATTTGATAAGCTACTTGTGACACCTCTTACTAGATTTTTGAAGAAACCCAAAAAGCATTGCACTTCCTATAGGTCACCCATCCAGAAATTACTTCAGGCCTGCACTCTTTAACACTTATGGAATATTCATTAGTTGGATAGTTATTACTTAAATGTTCAGTCTATTACATAGAATTTCCATTTAGGGTATATTAAGTCCCAACACTCACTTTCTACCTATTATAAAATCCATAAAAATCTGGGTAGCACAATAGCTACCCGAGTGACATTTTAAAAATTTTCAACCTGTAGAAAAACACTTCTACTGTTACCTCTTAGACCCTTCTGGTCCTTTATCACCATTAACATATATACCAAAAACATATCATTATCACACAGGCCTCAGGCCCATAACATCAAATTAAGATAGAGATTATAACTATTCAATATGCTAGTTTGTTTACATCACATGTACAACTTATTATTAAAGACACCTACAGCTTCTAAGCTTGCTTGACTTATAACTTATAGTATTTACATGAGTGCCTAGTAAAACCATTTAAAATGCAACACATCATACCCTTCTATGCCTTTGCTACTACACTGTATAATACTTGAGGCTAGACTATTACTTATTGTTACCTACACACAAAAACATTAATATGTTGAGTATAAAACTCAGTAGTGAATTTAATGCATTAAAAACATGTCACATGCAGACACTTAGATGAAATAAAATGCCGTAGATGTAGAGATGCAATACATAGTATTAATGTAGCAAAATAATAATATTTTATTCATCAGTCTAATAATGTAATTAATTATACTGCCTATCATTTTAAACTATCATTCATATAAGTCTAGTTATTTTCTGTTGCATGGTAAAATATTTAATTTATTAAATAGGCTCGACTAGGTAGACTACACTTTAAGACATTAGACCAAAAGGGAACATAAACTATGCAGTGGCCCATATTCTAGACCATGATTGCTGTACTAGCCCAATCTGATAGCAGGCATCAATCCATCATAACCTTTTAAATTAGACAGTGGAAATCAAGGGTCAGTCTATAGACCTTTAAAATCCAATAAACATCAACAATAATTTCAACATGGATGCCAAGGATCAGTTTATAGACCTCCCAAATCCAATAATCACAATCAAACATCACAACATGGATACTAGGGATTAGTTCATAGACCTCCTAAATCAAATAATCATTAAAAAAAATCTAGTAGCAGCTAATCCCTAAGTTAACCAATTAACCCATCTAGTGGGTGTTTAACTAATGGGCCACCTATCCTTATTTTATGTCTATTTACTCACTGATCACCATTTTATAATATTTATAATCCATTAATAACTAGTTATGAATTTATTTCCATAATAAAATTTTGACTTGAACAATTATAGGTCCATTTTGGTCTTATTGAATAATTATGGGTCATTTACTAAGAAAAATTTTAGTTCTTTTTACTAGGCATTTATAACTCCAGGTTAAGTCTATATTATGCCATAAATTTAGGCCTAATTATGTTTATTCTAAAGCTATTTATAGGTGTATTTCTAAATAGCCTTTTTAGGGGATAGTTATAGGTCACTTTTCCATTTTCATACACCGTTACAAGTCTATAGCTACTATTCACTAGGCACCATTTCATGCCAATTCAATTGCCATTATAAGCCATATATCATCTCATGTCATACATCTCATAATGCCACTAACCTTAGCCTAAAATGCCATTCCAATTTATCATACATATTACTCAAAAATTAGTGGGTTATAGGCTTAGATGGACATAACAATATAAAACTCCTACTTACCAACATCAAGACATCAAGCCAGTCAAAGTTTAATAACTAGTACACCCTCCTCAATCCTTATGAAGGTGACCCAACACTCCGAGCACACTTCTCGAGGCTCGATGGTATTATTTATGGAGCCTCGACTTATGGCCATTACAATTCTTCCCTTTTTAAAAAATTTCATCCTCAAATTTACCTGGGGTAAACAGATATGGATACTAAGCTTTCATTTGCTCCTCAGATTCCCACGTGGCCTCTTTAGTGTTATGGTGTTTCCATAATACTTTCACTAGTGGTATGGATTTATTTCTTAGCTGCTTGACTTCTTTAGCTATAATCTATACTAGTTCTTCATTATTATTCAGTTCTTGTTATACCTTAATGCCTAACACTAGAACTACATGGGAAGGATTAATCTATACATTCTGAGCATTGAAACATGAAACACATCATGGATTTGTTATAACTTGGATGGTGAGTCTAGCCTGTATGCTAATGATCCCACTATTTTTGTAATCTCATAAGGCCTAATAAATCTAGGACTTAACTTCCCTTTTTGCCAAACCTGAGTACTTTCTTTTATAGCGTTACTTTGAAAAACACTTTCTCGCCCACCTTATACTTAATATCTATCCTTTTTAAATCAGCATAAGAAATCTTCCTATCAGTGGCAACTTTTAGTGTCTCCCTGATAAGCTTAATCTTATTCGCTATATCTCTGATCAAATCAATACCTAAAATCTTGCTTTCCCTAACTTCACTTTAACATAGAGGAGTCCTACACCTTTTGCCATACAGTGCCTCATAAGGTGCCATGGCCAATTTGGCTTGATAGTGTCTCACGTGACCCTTTTGATTTTCCTAAGAATGATCAAATCTAAGTAGCTTAAGACTCAACTTAGGCCTCATTCCTTGAGTTTTAGAAGATGAGAAGAAAGCTAAAGGAATCTAGAGCTGCCCCTTTTTTATTACCTTAGGGGGTGCGGTTAGGCACCATAAGGTAGTAGTCACCACCCGACGGAGTCGAGAAATAAAAATACCTTATAGGGCCAAAACTAGAGCGATTTGAAACCTTACTCTTATTTATACCTCAACTTAATATGGAACTTTGATTTGACTTTATGATGCTACTCCTTTTCTCAAGCGATATTTTACAATTAAAGTAAATCACACATTCACACAGAAGAAGTTACAAAATATATTTACAAAAAAATAAATAGGCGCTTGGAATGAAAACAACATACATGAAATCGGGTAATTGATTATCTTAAGAACTTTTGGTTCTTGCATGCCAATTTTAGAAAAGCAAATTTATTGTAATAATTTTTATTTAAAATCAGATTATGTGTTTGAGAACTTTGGTTCTCATATCCAAATTTTAGGAAAACAAATTTTATTGTGATATTTTTATTTGGAAAAGTGGCTTGAGAACTTTAGTTCTTAAAGGTCAATTTGGAAAAATGAATGTCATTGTTGTAAATTTTATTGAGAAAGAATCGTAATTTATTTTGTTAAAAATACCAATTTATTAAGTACAAATATGATTTTGACTATTATTTCTATTTAACGTGTAAAACCATTTTTCTACATAATTCGGTGTTTGTTGAATATTTTAGGAGCGAAATGGGAGGTGTCATACATAAATCAAGAAATGGATTTAATTTGAGAACTTTAGTTCTCACATGTCAATTTTTAGGATATAATTTTATTGTGACTTTTATTAAGAAAAATCAAATCCGATTTTATTAATGAAACACCAATCAATTAAATAAAAAATATTTTGGTTATTTTTTCATTCGCATGAAAAATCATTTTCCTAATTATTATAGGATTCATGAAATATATAGGGAAATAATTCGATCGAAAAATAAAATACAAGGCAATTACCTAAAATACAACCTAACTGAATAAAAGATAAAAATTACATTTTGAGATGCCTAAAATACAATCTAACAAATAATATACAATAATAACAACAATCAGCCCCAAATAATTAAGTAACTCGCATCACAACAATAGAAATCATATTTTAGCATGCAAAGCAAAAATAGAAAATGGATAGAAATTAGATAAAAATAAACAGTTGCAAAAATACAAAATATTG
>CANXYI011176683.1:0-10243 GCA_948208565.1 Hura crepitans
AGGTAACACCCTAATCTTCTACCATTGCTTTAATAAAATTATACCCTAAAATCAAGCTTTATTTCCCTTATCCATATATCATTATCATGTTAGTTTGTGATCCACCCACCTTTTCCACCTCTATAGCCACATGTATTCTTAAACTTGTACACCGTATGCCCCATGATTGACTGGAAATTTCTATACACATGCCTAGTTTTGGCAACTCGACATACCAAGACATACATATGCATGTCAAGATGTAATTATTCACTTACACCCCCTATCTTTGTCACCTATAATTTAGTCACAAAATCATACATACATAGCCATGAAAATCATGAAACCAGTCCTATAACCACATAAATTTCAATAATGGCAGTCACCAATTCAACATTTCCACACACTACATCTAAGAGATATACACTATTAGGCTAAGAAATTCATAACAAGAAAAAGTATGGCACTCAATTAACTTATTAAATTCACTAACCCATTAATGCTACTAGTTCTCACCCTTCCACTTTGAAAAGCCTCCTTGCTACCCTCATGTTCTCCCTTTGAAATCAGCCACCACACACACATATCATTAGTTAGAAATTCTTGGTAAATAAGCACTTTTAAGGAAGAAAAATCCCTTAAGAACCAAAGAAAATTTGAGGAAAATTGACTCACAATGGAATTGAATCCCCCACTATCCTTAGATGTTAACTTGCCCCACTTTGGTATTCCTTGGCTCTTAAGACACTTCTATAGCTACTCATCCTTTCACTAATTTCCCTTCTCCATGTATTGGCATGATCTTTGGGGAATACTTAGTGGAAATGTTGGCTAGAATAGCCATGAATAGGGGAGAAGAAATAAAGAAACGTGGCTAGCAAAATTTTTTGAAGAAGAAATAGGTAAAGAAAGGAAAAAAGGGAAATAAAAAATAAAAGAGGTGGTGAAATTAGTGGCAAAATGGCTACTGGAGGGTATCACCATGTGGCTCAATAGTCAAAGAGTGTTGGGAATGCCACGGGTTGCAAGATGCCATCCCTAAGCACCTTAAAATTTAGTTTTTCAAAAATACGGGTTGCCAACTTCAGGGATTTTTAAAAAATCACACGGTTATCAAAAAATGCACCATTTATTTGTAAAATCTTTATTTGATCCCAATTTCATGCTTGCAAAATTTTGCAAAAAAATTTCATCATAAAATAGGTGAACCAAAATTTTAAAAATTTTTTGACAATTCAGTTTGTTGTAGAATTTCGAGGAATTTTAAAAATTCACCCGAACTTCCAAAAATTGGTTCATTTATTTCTAAAATCCTTATTTACCATTAATTAGAGTCATGTCAAATTTCATGGCCAAATTCCTTCTGAAGCTAGGCTAGTGCGATTTCGGGAAAATCGTAGTTTTGATGAAATCTCGAAAAAATTTCAAACCACCTAAAAAAATTAAAATTCCTTCTTTGTTCACTTTGTTACAATTTTTAACCTTTAGGGCATGATATTTTCATATCCATCCGGGCTCATCCCGAGTTATTCCTAGCCCAACTCAATCTAGGCCTACGGCTTGCTAGCTTACAGCCCGAAAAAATTTATCGATTCTATTAAATTTTTAATTGAGGCCATTTTTACCCATTTTGAACCTCATAAAGTTTAATGGATAGTATACCCTAGCTTCGGCCTCGTATAGGTAACTTGACACTCTGAGCACACATTTCAGGTCTCAGGGTACTATGCTCAGAGTCTCGGTGTACAGGCATTACATTCTAAGACCACAAAGAAGCATGAACATCATTTTAGGTTGGTATTATAGACCTTGAGAGAAAAGTAACTTTATGCCAAATTAAGCAAGTGTGAGTTTTGGTTGAATGAAGTGGCATTCTTAGGGCATTACTTCAATTAATAGGTTTAAGGTAGACCTAAGTAAAATTAAAGCTATATTAAAATAGAAGCCTCTGAGAAACATGATAGAGATTAGAAGCTTTTTGGGACTAGGTAGTTATTATATGATGTTTATTAAGGGGTTCTCAATGATCGCTACTCCATGACACGCCTATTGAGAAAGGATGTGAATTTGTATGGGATCACAAGTGTTAAGAAAGCTTTGACAAATTGAAAGCCATGTTCACAAAGGCTCTAATTCTTACATAATTAGAGTCAGGAAAAGATTTCGCTATTTATTGTGATGCATCTCATAATGGACTTGGGTATGTAATGATGCATGATGGTAAGGTAGTGGCTTATGAATCTAGGCAACTGAAGCCAAATGAAAGGAATTACTCAACACATGACTTGGAATTAACTGCTATTTTCTTTAACTTAAAAATATGGATGCATTAGCTTTATGGTGAGAGATGATATATGTATATAGAACATAAAAGCTTAAAACACTTGCCTACCTAGAAAGAGTTGAACTTGAGACAATGAAGGTGGATGGAATTGATCAAAGATTATGATTGCGTCATTAATTAACATCTTGGAAAAGCTAATGTAGTAGCTAATTCACTAAGGCAAAAATTCTTATATGCCATGAAAGTAGTGAATATTCGATTGTAGCACCAATAAGATGGAGATTTGTTAGCAGAATTATAGGTGAAACCTAATTTGATTCAACAAGTGAAGGATTCCTAGAATGATAATAATTAACTCAAGCATATAATGGGTTTAATCAAAGAGGGAAAGTCTACCAAACAAGAAATTAAAATAGATGGGTGTCTGTATTACCCTGATCAATTATATGTGCCTGATAGAGAGCATATAAAAAAATATATTTTGTTAGAGGCCACAATTCTTTAGATGCTTACACCCTAGGAGCACAAAAATATACCATGACCTAAAGCCTCATTATTAGTGGTTTAAAATGAAAAAGGATATAACTAATTATGTGACTAGATGCCCATCTGTTAATAAGTGAAAGCTGAACACCAGGTTCATTTTGGATTGCTTCATCTCATAGCAATACCAGAATAGAAATGGGAGAAAGTCACGATAGACTTCATAGTTGGGCTACCCATGACTAAGAACAAATGTAATGTATTATGGGTGATTATTGGTAGCTTGACTAAGACAACATACTTTATCCTAGTGAGAATGGATTATTCATTAGAAAAGCTTACACAACTACACATTAATGAGATTGTGAGGCTACATGGAGTGCCATCATCCATTATTTCATATCGAGTCCTGAGGTTCACATCTAGATTTTGGAAGAAACTACATGATACCTTGGGTACTCAACTCACTTTTAGCACAACATTCCATCCATAGCTAATAGCCAATTAGAACAGGTTATTTAGGTACTAAATGACATGTTTAAAAGATGTGCCATTGAATTTAAAGGCAATTTGGATTGATAATTATCTTCGAAAAAATTTGCATATAACAACAATCATTAAGTGAGTTTGGGAATGGCACCATACAAAGCTATGTATGGAAAAAAGTGTAGAACCCCACTATGTTGGAGTGAATTAGGTGAAAATAAGCTGATGGGACTAGACTTGATTAAGGATACAGAAGAAAAAGTCAAGATTATTAGAGATCGATTAAAAATAGCAATAAATAGATAGAAGTCATATACAGACTTAAAAAGGAAACCGATTGAATATGTAGTAGGAGATAAAGTCTTCCTTAAGGTATCACCTTAGCAAAAAAAAATACTTCAGTTTAGCAAGAAAGGCAAGCTAAGTTTAAGATTTATTAGCATATATGAAGTGATAGAACATATAGGACTAGTGGCTTATTGACTGGCATTACCTACTAGGCTATAATTGATTCATAATGTCCTTTATGTCTCAATGTTAAGGAAATACTGATTAGATCCCTTACATATGTAATCAATAGAGGACATAGAGGTATAACCAAATCTCTTATATGAAGAAGAACTGGTCTAGATTCTAGCATGTGAAGTTAAGGAGTTATGCAATAAAGTTGTGCCATTGGTGAAAGTACTGTGGAATCATTACAATGCATAAAAAGCAACCTAGGAAGGTGAGAAATGAATGAGAGAGCAATATTCACACCTGTTTGAACTAGTAATTTTCTAAGATCAAATTTCTTAAATAGGGGAAAGAAATATAATGCTTAAAAACCCCTGTTTTGTGAATAGTACTTCTTAAGTCGTTAATAATGTTTCTTGAGAAATTGAGTCACACTGAGGTAACTGAGAGGGAGTACTAGTCATAAAACTATGATGGGTGAAATAATGATGAAAAAAAGTTATTTAGAGTAACTATTAAACTAATAAAAGTTTTCTTAATGATATCTAGTGAATAAAGCATATAGTTTAAGATGAGTGGTAAAATGTTTCGGATGTGCCAAAAAAGACCTAGAAATAGTACAACTTGTAAGTCAAAAATTCCAATTAGTCTAATGGTACTAAAATCAAAATTTTCTAACATTAATAAGTATTTTATCTAAATTTATTGAAAACGCAATTGATTAATTAGTTGAGTTCCCATTTGTTTTTGGACCCGAGATTTTAGGAGTTTTTAAATTGGGAAATTTTATAATTTTTGATATGGAGAAAAGTATTTTTGGATGCCTTAAGGATTAAAATCACATTTTCAAAGCTTAAAATATAAATAGGATTAATTGTAGCCATCAAATTGCCACATGGTGCATTCGTAACCATCCATGGTTTTAATATAAGAGGTGTAAATGCGTAACACATGATCAAAAGCCCATCTTCTCCTCCTTTTCCCCCTTGGCTGATGCCATCTCTATATTCTCCCTCATCTCTTTTTATTTCTTCATTATTCCACTAATTCTCCATGAAAAACTCCACTTGATACATGAAAAATGATCCTCTTTATGTCTAAAGCTTAAATTTAGTGTCAATTTTACAAGAAAAAGGAATTTTAGTGGAAAAAGAAAGGTTTGTAGGTTTAGGGTTTTAAAATCCTAAATTGAGGTAAACCTTAAATTGAAGCCTTAACATTTTTCGAAGTAATTAAGGATGCCCAATTTAATGATTCTAATGTTATTTTTGAGTTTAAAATAGTGTAGATTTTTCATGAAATTTTCTAATATATTTCTTACTATGGAATTTAGAGAAATTAGAGGAAAGCAAGATAAAGAGAAAGAGAAGTTGTGAGGTGTATTTTGGGACATCAAATAATTGCTCTATAAGTGTATTCTATAAAATATATGTGTGCATATGTGTGTTGTGAAAATTCAAGAATGATGGCATTTTATGTATGTTATAAATTTAAGGGTTAAAATAACACTAAAATGGAAAATGTGATACATTCGATTTATAGGGTGTTAAATTAATAGTACGAATAAAGAATGGGTTAAAAATAAATTACATGATGATAACGCAATGTTGGCTGAACGGTATACCTAAGAGGGATATAATGGTAATCTAGGCAATGATAATAAAATAGGCATAATTGGAGTATATTAAACTTGAATAAAATTGTTAGTAGGTATTGCATATGTAAATGATTCTTATGAATCGTAATAAAGATATTAGGTGTGTGATGTGTTATGTTATGTAATGTAACGTGCGATGCATAATGTGCATGTAAACATAATGTGATTGGCAAGACATGATAATAAAATGATAATGGGATTAATAGCATTCATGTATAAAAGTAACAATGTTCATGTATAGAGTTAACAATGATAACCTGAATGTGACAAAAAAGATTAAAGTAGGTAACGATGTAACATTATAAAATATGCTTATGTAATGTACCACAATATGGTAAGTTGTCACTTAAAAAGGACACATAAATTAGATAAGTACATGAATACATTGTCACATGAGAAATGTATATAAGACATGTAACATATATGTAACCATAAAAGAAAGGATGTTGATAGCCTATATATATTAGACAACCTACTAGATAGGTTGATCAGTTAACTAGGGGCATAGCAGCTGCTAAGACAATTCAATATCATGTTTCATGCAAATGTGGCCACTAAGAGGTCTATGAGAGACATCACACACATGTATGTTATACATTGATATGATATGATATGATATGATGTTTCTTATATGGGTGTAATTATCGGGAGATTCGATAAAACCAATACACATACTCTTATGTCATTGTAGCCACTAGGAGGTTTAATAAGACCACTACATAGTTATTATGATATGTCATGTTGGTGTAGCAGCCTTGAAGTCTATTGGGGCCACTGCACACTTTCATGCCGGTGCACCAACCATAAGGTCTAAGATATGGACCACTACAAATTGTGATCCTGGTATCTGATATTGGGATTGGTGTCTCTCAGATATAGCTTAGTAAGACATTATATGACATCATGAGTAATAAGTTAATCATTAATTCAAAGCACAAATGTGTTGAAGGAAAGTAAATGGCATAACATGAAAGTAATAAATAATAATGTGGTAACCAAGTAAAGACATATGCATGATAAATGGAATTAAAATAATTTGATTAATTATGTAATCAATTGGACAAGATGATGTATAGGCATGTTTTATGGCATAAATTATGTGACACAGCATGCTAAATGTGATTATGTGTATGAGTGCAAACTTATTTTATCAAGTACATCACTAAGCTTTATGCTTAGGGCATTGTGTTTTCGATGTGTAGGTTGTAGATAGATAACTTTAACATAGCCTCATAGCAGTAGTGCAATAGAACTAGCTTCAGTCTTCTTGGTATACTTTTGCCATATATAGTGTGAAGTACATAATAGTAGATAACTCTTATTTGTAGATAGGCAAAATGAGCTAGTTTGGTCCTAAGTATATATTTCTCTTAAGATCAGCTTAGACATGTAAATTAAATAACATATGTTATACCATGATAATATACATGCATATGACCTACATTGTATGTTGATGGTATGACTATTGTGATTGATATGATAGCTTGATTATGAGAATATTGATTGAGATGGGTTACGAGGATTAGACGGGGTTAGGATGTTAACTTGAGATTGGAACTTTAAAGAAGTGTTATTTTTATAGGTTTTATTTTGGGTTAGGATATTGTGTAGCTATTATGTTGCTGCATTTATTACTAAATGGGATAGTTTTATTTTGTATGTATATGTACATAATACATGGTTTCTTTCCATTTAGGCTCAGGATATTTATGAATTACACATACACATAACTAAATTTAAGAAGATAAAGGTGGAAATAGGTAAAATTGGTTAATGTGTTATCTCTTATTTGAGTTACCAATAATTTAGGTAGGTGTCATAATGTGCCATCTCTCATTTGGATCTAGCTATTAGGTTGGGTAAGAAGTATCATAAGATTAATGAAATTTAAAATTTAAAAAGGCATAAATAAGATATTGATTCTGAACCCTTTTTGGGTTAAGACTGGTGGGTTTTCTAGATGTAGAATTAGGTGGTGCCTCCATTTATCCCTTTTATCTTCTATAGTTTATCACTCCACTAGGGATTGAGAATTGAATATGAAAGATCACAATATGCTTTTTATTATTCTAATTTTTATTAATCACTTGCATTACATTCTTTATTAAATGTGTCCCTTTTTATCCTATTTGGTGTTGTAAAACATGAACCTTTTTTTTACTCAAAATTAAAGAATTGCTATTACTTTTATTACTCATAAGCCTTGTATCTTTGGGTTTATAAAATGTTGAACTAATCAGCCACTTTACCTTTGATTGTGAAAACATGGGATTTTTAAGCCTTTTTGATTTAACCACAAATCATGTAGTTAACTTAGAAAATTTCCCTAGGTGGTATGATCTCAATAGCATGCAATTACATTTTGAATGTGATGTGGGCCTATTGCATCGCACCTTGTTTATCTTATTTGAGAAAGGGCAAAGACTATTGGCCCTTTTTTTATAGGATGGGTGCAATATAATTTTATTTCAAATAAAACATAAACATTGTCTAGTGTTCTAGACTATTGCTCTTGCATGAGCTTTAAATATGCAAAGCATTTGGCTAAGATTTTCTTAGCCAATATTCAAACCTATGTATCCCTATTAATACTTAAAGTAATCCCATGTAAGAAAGAATTGCTTAACCACGTGTGTGGGAATAATAAGGTTAGAGGCTTAATGTATGTGTTTGTTTGTGTATCATGCACAATCATGCGTACCATTCATTTTGCATTATTAATCATTCTTATACAAATTTAGGTGCATCATACTAACCCCTTGATTTATGGCTATCATTGATCCATCTTTCATTACCCATTAGAAGTGAGTAGGCAAGTGACTTTGCCAAGTAGATAATTAACTAGCCCTAGTGATCTACCTAAAAGAGAAACTATGTTTAGAGACAAGATAGTATCTAAGAGTACACTTGGTAAGCCAATTGAGGCTTTAAAAAGGAGGATCACAATAACTTTTACCTACTTATTAGCTAATCTAATAGCTAACTTGGAAATAGGGCAAACCTGAGGGTGTTAAAGAACTAAGGTAAGAAAGCAATTAATTGGTGTGACAATGACCAAAGTACTAAGATATTCCTTTAGTAAAACCTCATTACAATAAGGTTCTAACACCTAAGCAAATTGCTAATATGACTAAGGAAGACCTCATCTTCAAGAAGCTCAATGAGAGGATAAAGGCGATAAGTCACTTGGTTAGGTAGGGCTAGGATATAAACCCTAAAGATATAAGTTTGAGGCCTAATAGAACCATGTCATACAAATATAAGATGTTGGATTTGAGCAAATTCAATAAAACTACTGATCACCACACCTACTAGGAGTAATATGTCATAGATATACAATCCATCAATCTATTTGAGGATTAGAACATGATGTTGTTTTTGCATATTACTCATCAGAGATGCTCTAGATTGGTACCATAATCTATTGAGAAGGATAAAAAAAAGAATTGTTTAGACTCAGCTTGAGCATCTAATAAGCAGTATATGTAAAGTATAAGAGTTTCATAAGGGACCTTAAGCTAATCTAACAAATGCCTAATAAGTCTATTTTTTATTACAAGGATAGATAAAGGGCAACGGTGCTAAAGATAAGGAACAAGCCTAATGACATTGATCAAATAAAGATGTTAACTAGAAATACCAATAGTTATATGAATAATGGGCAAAAAGTATCACCATCTAGGAGCAACATTAAGATATTGCTATTAATCTTGAGATGACATATCAAAATAAATGTTTTCAATAGGGATGAGAACTCCAATTATCAAAATAATAAATAGTAGTGGTAGTTTGAGCAAGATTGTGAATGAAATTGTAGTCTAAACCTAGCATTATTCTAACTTAGGTAAGCCTCTTTCATAGTGCTTGAAAAAATTGATGAAAAAAAGGGAAACTTCAACATTTACCCTGTTATCCACTTATAGCTAACCATGTTGGTTTCGAGCCTCATGTAAATCATATTTACAATAATGAAATAAGTATCTCAAAACCATGAACTAGGATCAAATTATATCTCATGTGTATTTGAAAACAAAAGTGACATAAATGCTTACTAAAATTGATGATTTTTTCTTCTATGTCTAATTCCTTCTTACCGAGTTTTAGCAAACCATAGTAATCCAACTAAGACTACCTTTAAATATATCCACACTAGAAAAAGGATTCAAGAATGGCTGTAAATTTTTTAGAGGTTGGTAAAGAAAATTGCAGAAAGAGGGAGAGTAAGAATTGGTACAAATTTCACTGTTAGAAAGGCTCTGTGTAAATTTTGGCTACACCCCTTTATATAGGCTAGGGTTTATTTATTTTTCACTTTTAGGTTAGGTTTATATTAATTTTAATTGATTAAAAGCCTATGCAACAATTATGCCTTTTAATAATTAAAATAGTCTATTAGCCCTATAAAATAACCTTATGTGATGGTCCATTTGATAGACCATCTATATGTATTTTATAGCCTCTTTATCTTCCTTTTTATTTTATGACATGTGCCATTTAATTTTATTTCTACTAAATATAATTTTGAATCCCAAGTGAAAATAGGATCCTACTTGAATTGTAATTTTGTTATTTTAACTTATTTGAATCATTATTTATTCTCAATCAATAATATCACTTTTGTATAAGTCAAGATTGGCATCTAGCTATGCATCATTACTACCTAAGTGTTAGAATGTCAGTGGTTTAACCATGACCCTTCAATATGTAGTTATTATGCAATTATCCCCTTTCACCACACTTTAACTTATTTAGTTTTTGGGTATGGACATTGTGTCAACCCAAGCTTAATGGAGTCTATTTAATTAACCCCTGAATGTAATAAATCTTGTACTTTGAATTTCATTCATAAAATGCCTTTCAAGAATCACATTCACAAGATATCCTACTTTAGCAAGAGA
>CANXYI011176770.1:0-16616 GCA_948208565.1 Hura crepitans
CTATGCCTATGACTAATCCTCTATCCTCTTTTTACAATCCTAACACTACACTGACTGTCCCACAGTGTATTACCTCTTTCTCTAGAAGAGGTCCCCCTTTTCTTGCAACCTCTCCTTTATGTCATATGTAGCTAACCCTAGTACTGCAAAATGTCTCTTTCTAAGATTTGGTTATATGCATCCTTAATTCTTCAATCAGTCCTGCCAAGAATCTCTTGCATTCTTTATATCATTGGAAATGAATTCCTCAACATACTTTAGGAGTCTGGTAAGATAATTTTCATATACTAACTTCTTAGTGTACTAGGATAGGGGTTACTCCTGCCTACTGTTATTTAGTCACTTGTGGCTATGGCTACTGTACAACATTACTAGGTTTAGGTACTGATGCATAACCTACCCCCTGTATAGCTATGGTTGCAAAATTAGTCAGTTCCTTAGCCCCTTTTTTAGGTAACTTGACCAATCATATCCTTATCATAGAGGACATCCTTATTAGCCTCAGGCAGTGTAATAGTTTAGAGGAATTTGAAACATAGACATTTGCACTCATATACTTATCCTAAGAACATTAACCCATGCTCTGATACCATAAAATGTAACACCCCGTACTAGACTTCCTGAAGGAACCTAATAAGAGGTGCACTTCCTATTAGGTCACCTATTTTGACTTCTCCCATTATCATTCGTTTAACTTTTACTTATATTGCACTAAGTAATTCTATCTAACTCAAAACCTAGACTGGTCTATTCTTATAATCTATTTAGGTTTATCTTATTATTTTCGAGCAATTACAAAAGGATTTTGACACCGTCCGATATTTCCTACAAATCCAGCAGCACAATGGCTACCCGGGTCACTATCCCAAAATTACTTAATTTGTAAAACACTTCTATAATGAATCATCACATCTCTTAGACCCTTCTGGTCCTATATACATCATCCTATGATCAAAATTTATCACATAGTAATCGCAGGCCTTAGGCTATAATCAAGAAAACACATAGAGCCTCAGGCTCACAAAATAATCACATAAGGCATCTATATATAACAAGGATTAACCATTACTTAATTATAACATAGTCTATCTGAATATATAAAAATACTATTCTATGTCCCTTATATACATCACACCCATTTTCCCAACCTATGTATATAAGTGCAAAAGCTATACATATGTACATTATCAACCTTCTCAAAATTCACCTCTGAACTCCGTGCATGCTTTATAAGGTGACGTCTTTATTCTTGGTACCTGTGCACCGAAATAGGTATACTGAGTATATAATACTCAGTGGTGAATTTAAACATTTAAAACATGTCCAATAGATTATCCATGCATAATACCTCTATTCTTATCTTGTTTTGACATCGCAATTCAACTTAGAATACTAGCATGCAAAAGTACCATTTTACCCCTAGGGTGTTTCTGTTTATAAATTACCCAATTAAACTTTATAATTAATGTAATTTATGCTTTAAGATCATTATTAATTATTACATGCATAGACTATATCATTTTAAGCCTTATCAGTGGAAAATTACTAAAATGCCCCTATGACATATTTCATAGTCATATGTAAATTTATTAATCTTATTTAATTATTTTAGCTGGCCCATCTTAGGAGACAATACTGAAGACATTGGATCTAGAGGGAAAAAATAAACTAGTGTAGAGTCCCTATTCTAGATCCATGCTGCTGCACCAGCTTAATCACATTCTAGCACCTAAGGTGCAAATGGCAAGATTTGGTCTGCCTAGCAAACTGGCCTATTTAACTAGCTAGAATAGTGATACTATGGGACCTTGGCCATTGTACCAACCCTATTTAAAGATTAAAGATGTCACAAACTGGTCTGCATGGCAGACTGGTCTGTTTGTCCAACTAGTGTAGTGGCCCTCTAGGACCTATGCCACTACATCGGTAAGAAAATATAGTTAAGTTAATCTTACAATCTAATTTGATTGTCTAACTAGTATAGTGGTCTAAAATGGACCTAAACATTGTATCAGCCCTATCTTAAATTCAGATAAGATAGTAGCTAAAAAAACTCCTAAGTTAATCGATCAACCCATCCAGTGGATGTCTAACTAATGGGCCAAGTAACTCAAATTATGCCTATTTCTTTACTGGTTGATTGCTTATTATATTATTAAGTGAATAACAGATAGATATAATTTTTATAGCACAATTAAATTTTAGCCCGATCTAGTATGGCCACAATTAGGTTGTATTGGGTAAATTCTCATAATTATTTTCAAATACTGCAATTGCCAATAATTGTGGTATATTATGCTTGATTTTTACTCCATGGTCATTTCTCATATAGTTGACATTTATTGTCCAGTGGTATTTTTGATTTAGGAAATAGCCAAACTGGACAGTTATAGGTCATTACATCAAGTTTTTAAAAGACTTTTCTAGGTTCATTTCTTAGCCTTTTTCAATGGAATTTCCACCATTATTCACACAAGGTTTATATGCCTTAAGCCATACAAACATTAGGCCATTTCTAAGGCTAAAACATAGGTATCCAAGCCACAATACATAATCACACAATATAGCCCTCATAGGCATAATTTATAGGCACATTGGTTGTTCAAAATTTATAGCCCTGAAAGGCACAAATTATGAACTACATTTCAAGTTATTTCATATGCCAATTCGTAATCACATTTTATACCCTTTTTATTGTGTACATTAAAATAATTCCTTGCTAAACAAATTGGGCTAAACATGCTCATATTATTATCATTATTATGCACACATATCACACACATAGTACTAACCTTCTCATTCCATTCCCAATAAGAAGCATCCATGAGTGTCAAGATCATTCCATATTTAAAGCCAATTAAAGTCAAGTAAAATTAACTATTTTAAGAATAATACATCCCACTTCAAGCAATTATCCATTTTTAGCAAAATAACTAAAATTTACTTACCACTTCTTTTGCCAAAGCTCTCGAATGGTTTGGTAACTAAGTTCAAATTAAATAATTTCTCCACCTTACCTACGTAATTAATTACTTTTAAATGACCATAGCACATACACACACACCCATACATAAGTTTATTTTCATGCCAATATAGGTGAATTTTCACAACATATGCCATGACCATTTCTTAATTCACATTCACATATACTTTGATTAAGCCATTTACATGCCAAGCTATCTCTATGCATGAATTAGTCTAATATACACACTAATCTAGCTTGACCATTAGTGTACCATGCTTAATCACGTGCCAAAATAAATAACTAATAACATACAACATATGTTCCCATATTATAAATAATAACCATTATTCCCTAACACCTAATCAAACTAGTTTAGCCTTTATATCCCATATAAAAGTTCTTAGCCATATCCATAACCAAGTTTCTCATTCACTTGTCAATCTATACACATATGACTCACCATTTTTAGCCCCCTTAAAAGTTAAAATGCATGAAAGAAATGCTAGAATTCACTTACATGCTAAGGGAAACCACTTAAAGCTTGCAACACCTCAAATTCCAACCCACCACGGAAGCTTTTCTTTAACTTCTTTAAGCCCTTTTCTTCTTTAATTCCTCTCAAAACCAAACACACACCCTCCATTAGTTTCCAAGAATTCATAGGCAGCCATTCCTATTCAAAATCCCTTAAAAAATCAATGAAAACCATGAAGAATTCACCTTGTATACTTTATAGCCTTTATTGGAAATTCTGCTGACCTTGCTCCTTTTATGGAATTTTAATTAATTCTTGAAGGCTCTATTTACCTTAATTCTTTTTCCCTTAAGTCCCTAACATATGAAAATGAATTTAGATGTAATTATTTTCCTGAAAACCTTGCAAAATGAAGAAGAAATGGTAGATTTTCTAGGTTAATGGTGTCAATTCCTAGCTAAGAAGAAAGAAATTTTTTTTTTGTCATTTTTTAAGCAGAATTTACCACTTAGCAAGGCCATATGGACATTTGGCATGGCCCTTGGGTCAGTTGGATGGTACGGGTGGGTTCCACGGCCACCTGAACTTCCTATAAAAGCTCGATTTTGGTAATAAGGCTGCCAACTTTGGGGAATTTTTAAAAACCACACGGTCCTCAAAAAAATGCACCATTTGCTTGCAAATTCTTCATTTGGTCCAAGTTACATGCTTGCAAAATTTTGTGGCAAAATACCATTGAAAAGTAGGCAAATAAGAACATCGGTGTTTTACTACCGTTCAGTTTGCTGTAAAACTTCAAGAATTTTTATATGGCTGTTCGGACCCCTAAAAATCATTGAGTTTGTTTATAACCTCCTCAAATCCCATAAGTTAGGGGTATATAAAGTTTAACGACCTAATTTCTTTGGGAATGAGGCTTGCGCAATTTTAGAAAAATCGCGGTTCTGCTGATATCCTAAAAAATTCAAAATGACCTAAAAAAATTACACCATTTATTTTTAAATTCATATTTTAATCCCCTCTAAATGCTCTTTAATTTTTGTGGCCAAATTCTATTGATAGGGCAGTTTTCAGACTGCCTCAATTTGTGTGCCAATCTCAAGAATTACAAGAATTTGCAAACGACCTATGAATTCAAAGATTCGTTCACTATTAGACTTAGTGAAATTTTTAAACTTCAAGGTCTGATATTTTTGAGTCTATCCAAGTACATCCTAGGTCATTATCGACCTGACTAAATTTTATCACATAGATTAGTAGCTCACAGTTCGGAATGAATTATTGGTTTTGCTAAATTTTAAAATTTTCCATTTTCATCATTTTAAGGCCCTTTAAAGTTCCCTAACCTGTGGTGCTACCTCAATTCTTGTGCAAGTTACTCGGCACCCTGAGCACACTTCCCAGACATAGTGGCACTATTTACTAAGCCCCAGAATATAGGCATTACATATGCTATTGTGTATGTATGGATTAGAATGGATATGAAATAAATGTTGATCTTTATATGTATGTGGATTGAGAGGATGTTGAGTTTGGATGGTCAGATAGACCAAGAATGATAAAGATATGTGTTTTGATATATTAGAAGTGTTATTTTATATAGGATACTTTTCATAATAGTGTTTAGTTATGGCCATTATACTATCAAAATTTTAACATGAAGACCCTATTAGTATGCCTTAGATGATGTTTTTGTTAAGACTAGTTTCTAAAATTTATATGATAGAAAGATATGTAGTAGGATAAAAAGGAAAAAGATTTCAAGTAAGTCTAACAAGTAACAAGATAGATGATGGTTGTGTGTCGCTTCTTATTTAGGTTTGACGATTGGACTAGGTAAAAGGTGTCATATTTAGTGGTATTAGAGCTCCAGTTTAGGTATTCCTTGGAGTAAGAAAGTATATAGAGAATATAAGAGTGCTATGTGATGAAAGTTATATAAAGTTTATAGTTTTGTGACACGGAAAGATCATACAGTCTCTGGTATCAAAGAGGACAAGGATGCAGTTAATCTGTATGACCTCAAAAAGAAGTAGAGGTAAAAGAAGGATAGCCATAAGATTCCTAAACTACAGTTACAAGTTGGCTAATAATGGATATATGAAAAAGTGAACTACGTTAAGAAAGGGCTATAAATAGTGTAAGAGAGAATAACATGATGATCATGGAATTAAAAAGGGAACATATAGAGTATCAGTTGGGAAGGTTGAAAGAAAAGTGATGTAAAGTAAATAGGATAATGTAGTGATCAAAGTCTTTGGCAGTTAATGCTTCTAGTGTACTAGTAAATTCTCTTATTATTTAAGGCCATTTGATGCTTGATCTTGAGATATTAGTCTAGGTTATGCATCATATCATTGAGCATACTCATGAAAGCATACATTACTGCATTACATCATATCATAATTTACATTATCATATATACATAACAACATCATATACATTATATATATGTGTTTTGCCTAAATTAGTGGGAAATTAATAGGATACACATATACAAAGGAACGAAATAAGATTGGATTAAAGTATATATGATAGAAGTACATTGGAAAAGGACATTATGAGTTATAAAAGAAGGGATGACCCTTATGAAAATGCATAAGAGGGGAAGTGATGAAAGTATGGACAATAGATATGATGAATGTCTTAATGAGATATAACCTTAAGTATTGGATGAGAAATAAGGTCATTATAAGTTAAGCTAGTAATAACGAAGTTATATAGAACATAAAACTCTAATGAGTAGAGTATGTGTATTTGGTTAGTATGCGAGTATGCCAAATTATTCGAAAATTTTGAGGATGAAATTTCTTTTAAAAAAGGGAAGAAATGTAAATCTAAATATTGTAAATAATACTTTTGGGACATAAATAGTGTTACCTGAGATTTAGTCACACTAAAGCTATGGATTGGGAGTATAACCTTACGATTTTATACATTAACCCTCGATGAGTTAATGCATAATCTAGAATTTTTCATTAAATTCCCTTAATGCACAACATTAGCCCATTAGTGGGTTACTTTGTGAAAGTTTGTTTTCCCTATTTTGGTATTTTAGCCAGTAATCAAGTTAAAGACATATATTGGAATATTTTTAAGTGAAATATAGATTTAAAATTAAGTCTCTAAGCTATTTAATAAGCAAAATTTATGGCAAAGGATATGGTTATGGAGATTATATGATATATATACATGAATATAGATGGAATTATATATTTAAAGATGGTTATGATAAGAAACATTAATGCTATAAAATAGAAGCCAATGGGTTAAAGTGTGAAAGGCTAACCTTGTTATTTTGCATATTAACCCAGTGGCAGGTTAATGTGAAAATATCCATCATCAAGTAGTTTTGTACATTAACCCATTAGAGGGTTAATTTTGAAAGTTTGACTTTATAATTTCGCATATTAATCCATTAAAGGGTTAATGGCAATTACTAGTATGATTAGAAAAATGTGTAATGATGAAAGTAGTGATTTTAATTAGATTTTCATGGTTTTTGAGCATTGATTTTTCTAAGCCATTTAAGGAATAATATGTATGATTACTTGGTATCATAATATATGTAAATTGATGTTGGAATGGAAAAATGGATGAACAAGTATAAAAAAGATATTAAAGCAAGAAAATGAAAGATTTTTAATTGGGCATTATTATAGACTATTGGATTTCTTTTAATAAAATGATCGTAATAATTAATTGTTGGTATACAAAGTCATTTCTAGTAGCCAAGAAAATAGTTCTTTTTCTTTTTCTCCCTTCTCTCACATTGAAAGCTAAGAGAAGCCAATTTTAAGCTTTATCTTATCTCAAATCACCAAATTTCTATCATCAAACTTGATTTTTGTAGTTCTTTTTCATTTTTAAGTGCATTTTTATCAAGAATAGGGGCTGTAATTGATGAAAAATGGGTTATTTGTGAAGGGGGATGAATAGTGATGAATTTTATATAAGTGATTTTATTTGGAGTTTTATATTTTTCTAGTATATATTGAGGCCCCAAGATGACATATATGTAGTTATTTTGATTTTTGGATGATTATTTTAATTATTATGAATTTTTTTAATATTATGGATGAATAGTGACCATGTATTAAAAAAAAGGGTTTATTTTCAAGCTTTGATATTATTCTAAGATGTAATGAGATGCCAATAAGAGATTTATCAAGTCTATTTGAGAATTTGATGGTTTTTATATTTATTTTGAATTTTTTGAGATTAAGGATGAATAGTAATCGAATATTTCATGATTAACAATTTTGGGGCTTTTCTTAGTTTTGAGGCATCTTCAAGGTGCCAATAAGATTATACAAGTTTAATTTAGAGAAATGAGGCATATTTTAATTGTTGTGAATTTTTGATTCGTGGTTAAGGTTATGTTCAAAGAAAAAAAAAAGAAGGACAAGGAAAAAGGAAATAAAAAGAACTAAAAGAGACTTGCTAGGTGTCTTAAAACCATTTGGTATATGTATCCATTAATATTATATTCTAAAAATTTATTCTAGGTATTAAAGTATGCATGTATGTGTATGTAATGATTAATGATGTTTAATGCTTTATAAATGTGTTAGGAGAATTAGAGGGATGTGAAATTACATGTGCTAGATGAGTAATTGACAATATAAAGTGTGTGATGGCTGAATGTTCCATAATGTGTGGTTTAATGTTATTGAGTTCAATTACACTATGTATGTATGTTTTGATTTGTGATAATGTTGATTTAAATTATAAGGTTAATTATGTATGAAGTTATGTACATAATTGTCATTGTTAGTGATATGTGTATGGAAATGGTAGTGTACATCTATAATGAAGTGTAGCTACATAGGATATGTATTGAATTATGAGATTTACTTAAATAGTAAATGATACATGCTAATAGGCATATGCATGATAGAAATGCAAAATGATAAGATTTCCTTTACATTGTTTAAGCAGAATGGAGAAAAGTATAGAGTCATAATATAAAATACTTGAATGATGAGTTTATGCTATAAGAAATAAAAAATGTGCATATTATGATGCTTGAATGCAATGGATAAATTGTTATGAATGAAAGTATAATGATAATATTACTTAGTAAAGGTGTTGAATTATGGGTTGAGATCAACTAATGATTCAAATAAGGTGTTTTGATGTGCTCTACAAAATCATGAGATGAGGAATTGAGTATGTAAACCCAATGATGGCCGAAGGGCTTCTTAACTTCAGTAAATTGATAATGTTGCTTAATAACTTGTAATTATGAATTTGAACTATAAGTAAGTGTAACAACATCACATATAAATTAATTGAGCTTTTGGTCAAATTAAAGTGATGAATAGAGTATGTAATACATGCATATGCTTGTACGATGGTGAAATTGAGTTAATATATGTGTAATTGAGTTATTATGAGCATGAATATTATTTGCGTTGAATGAAATGAGCATATAATGATAAATTAGTGATGTATTAAGCATTTAGTATAGGATTTGTATATGATGAACAATAAGTATTGTATTAAGAATATAATACCATGATGTATGAAGATAATGATTCATTGTTAATTGAGTATGCTTATTTGCAGGAGACAACATGAAGAGAATAAAGAAAGCTTCATGATAGCATACTTTGCCTTGTATAGCCAAATGGCCTGTAATGGTTACGATGATGCTAATCATGATAAATACTGAGATATAGATATGATAAACAAAGTGATCATGGATATATTTTCATATGGACACATAAAGCATGAAAAATGCTTAATTAGGAATAGTTGACATAAGAACAGTATATTTTCCTAAGGTCATGTGTTAACCACACAAAAAGAAAAACTTACCTTAAGTTATTTAAGAAGATGAAACATAAATAAATAGGGTGATTAGCCCATATGATTAGACAACCTAGATTGGATTGGTTGACCGATCAATTAGGGAGATAGATCAGCTGCTAGGTACCTTTGAGTACAATTATCTTGGGTACCTTTGGGTGCAGTTGTCTTGGGTACCTTCAAGTACAATTATCTTTGTTACCTTAATGGTATAATTATCTTTGGTACCTTCATGGTACAATTATCTTAGGTACCTTCAAGTATAATTATCTTTTATACTTTCGTGGTATATTTATCTCAGGTGCCTTCATGGTACATTTATCTTGGGTACCTTCATTGTATATTTATCTTGGGTGCCTTCCAATACATATATCTTATGCCTATAATATGTGGCATTCGGGCCTAGTAATCCTGCTATCTAGTTTTTATGTAGTTACCTTTTAGGCCTAGGCCTAAATAAATAGATGATATAATGAAATTTGATAAGAATGATGCTAAAGTGAATAAAATGAGATCTATGGACTGTAATAATGACTATTATGCTTTTGGCTATAAAGATGCCTCTAAATTATGATATCTAGCATGTATATCTGCCTATGGCTATATTAAGTGATTTATATATTTGTTATGATATAACCATCACGAATGCATATATTATGTTGAGTATTCACCTCTTAAATGTATTACATAATTTGAGAGGAATAGAACTATTAAAATAAATGATATGATATATATTTAATGTTTGAGACTATTATAAATGGGTTATGCAATTAAGGATATTTAGATGCTTGCACTTAGATGATACCTCTATGCCATGTATACTAATATTATGACAACTTATAATGAAATAATTTAAAAGTGTGACTGCTTGTGAGCTAAACTTTACAGATGAATAAAAAAATATATACCTATGTTTTTTATATTAAAAATTAGGTGTGATATAATTATAACTATACCATGTGTGATGAGGCTATGATTCATAAGGATGGTAATTAACTAGCATGTGTACAATGAAAGGAATAATAGTTATAATAGTAGCTAGAATAACATAATTATAATGCTTGTGAGAATATTTATCATATGTTTTTTTTTGTATGAATGTATTTTGCTTGTTATACAATTTCTTAAAACTAGTGTATGATGCATGTTTGATTACAGTGGCATAATTTGTTTTAAATGAGAATATATGCTTGAACATAACATTATTGGATACACCACTAAGCTACAAAATCTTAATGCATAATTTGTTTATGATGTTTAGGTTTTTGGATAGCTTAGAATAAAGAACCTCTAAGCTACAAAGATTATTGGTTTATTTGAAGATCATGGTATTTATACAGTTTTTTTGTGACATATGTATTAATAAAGGAAAGAGTGTATAATTACTATTATGTATATTAATGTATGGATTATGGGTCGACAATGTATTAAAAGTTCATGTGATCTCATAATATACATATGAGGATAGATTATTGATAGGTATTGATATAGGATGATTTATAAGCTATTGTGTATGTATGGATTAAAATTGATATAAGATAAATGTTGATCTTTATATGTGTGTAAATTTGGATAATGTTCAATTTGGATGGTCAAATGGACCAAGAATGATGAAGAGATGTGTTTTGATATATTAGATGTGTTGTTTTATATTAGTTACTTTTTAGGATAGTATCCCAGTATAGTAGTTATTTTTGCCAAAATTTTGATACAAACCTTAGATGAAATTTTTGTTAAGATTGGTTTTTAAAATTTGTATGGTAGAAAGATATGTAGTAGGATAGAAAGGAAAAAGGTTTCAAGTAATTCAAACAAGTAATAAGATAGATGATAGTTTTATATCACTCCTAATTTGGGTTCGGTGATCAGATAGGGTAAGGGGTGTCACAAAAAATCATTGATAAGAGATTAGGCTTTTTATGTGTAAAATATGTTGTTAAACTATCTATTACAACAAAAAATAAATAAAAGGTGTAGGTGGTGCAAAACTAAATCAGTAAACATGGAATAAACAACAGTTCTCTTTTTAGAGTCACTAAGTTCGTGTGGACTTGTTATGGTCCTTAGCCTATATCCATCTGGACTACACGATGTCATAATTGATATGTCTGTCTAAACCTCATATCTCACATGGATGGTTAATCTTACACAACTAGAGAGAAAATTATTACTAACATAAAAAAAGGTCTGTGAGGACCTAATAACTATACCAAACGGAATGATAATAATACGCATAAAAAATGTACATATAGATATGAATGATTATGGAATATGTGTAGCTAACAATTATGAATGAGAGGATAATTGATAAATCATAGACAAGAGAACTTAATTTTATCACAAATAAATTCATGCAGACTATATTTCATAACATGTGTCTACATAGACTACACTCCTCATCAAAGAGAGTCTGTGTGGACTTGCATATGTAACATATATTCTCCAAAATGTGTCTCCGTATGGATTACACTCCTTTATGAATAGGAGTTCATGTTGACTAAACTTTAATTATAGAATATCAATGAAATTCACATTAAGGAATAGAATGATTATAAGACATTCAAAAAGTATAAATGTAAATCAATAACATGCAATATAATTTGTTAAAATACAATACAGAAGATAAAAATAAAACTATTATTTAATATTGGTCCATATGAACATCATATCATAGACATATTCAAATAATAGTTCCTTGCAGACCTTAGCATTCATTAAAATAAGTCCATGCAAATTTAGGTTTTTATCTCTCGAATATAAGTATGGTTACACTTTTTTAATGAATGACTAAAATTTGATGAAAATGTAACACTAACCTACTCTTATAATTGATATAGAGATTACATAGAATCACCTCACATGTCGATTAATATTAGGATATCTTTGGTTAAAAAATAGACATGAACATAATGAATGAAGATAAAGAGGGAAATAAGCCTTAAACTTTACCTTGTAGTTAACACCAAGTAGCAAGAAAAATGTTAGGTTTTGAAAAAATAATTATTTTAGTGAGGGTTTAGAACTAGTAAAGCGAACCCTACTATGCAGTCTTTGCCTTATACTCTCAAAATTTTGGGTCTTAATTTGTAATGAATCTCCCCTTAAATAGATTAATAGGAGGGGTATTTATAGGGCTTCTAGCTAGTTCTTCATCCTAATAGAAAGGAGTCCTAGTATAATTAGGAATAAGAGTCCAATCAAAAGAACTAAGTTTGTTAAAGCTTTTCAGTGAAAGGTCTATACAGACCTTAGTTCAGGGATCATAGGTCCATGCAGACATAAGCTTTTGTTTATCTTGGCAGACTTAGGCTATGGGCTTTGTTCTTCTAGGCTGCGTATATGTTAGTTCATGTGATCCTTATATCATAAAGTCTAGGCAAACATGCATCATGATAGTCTGTACAAACCATGGTTTTAGGTTTTTTACCTTATTGCTTGAGCCTATCTCTAGCTATGATCATAGGCCAAAAAAGGAAAGGCATTTACAATTGCCCCCACTTGGGTGTGTGCTATGAAAATGAAAAAATGAAAATAGCATATAACAAAGTATTTAAGTAATTCTAACCTATGTTATCTAATGTTAGAAGTGTTAGACTGACTATTGGGGCCGATGAATTATCTTAAAGTTAAATTGGAGGGGAAAAAATATGTGATAATGTTGGAATAAGGTGAAGTTAAATCCAAAGAAAAATATGTGATAATAATATTAGATTAACATGAAGTCGAATCAAAAGAAAAATTTGTGATAATAATGTTGGAGTAACATGAATTCGAATCCAAAGAAAAATGTGTGATAATAATGCTGGATTAATGTGAAGTTTAATCTAAAGAAAAATATGTGATGATAATTTTATATTAACGTGAAGTCAAATAAAAAGAAAAATATGTAAAGGACATTATTTGCATCTCTCTAAGGGTGATATTAATTTTTGAGGCAAGCAGTCCCTATTTCTTTTTAGCGGTTTACTCTAAAGAACCTGATATTTTCCTTTATTGGCATTTTGTGCCACTAAGAAATTATTTTTAAAGCTAACTTACTAGATAAGGATGGATAGAAGGCGTAATCCGATGTTCAAGGCAACTAGACCCCACTTCATAATTTAAATGGATGAGAAAGCTAATTCTCCCCTATCCATCAGAATTAGAGTGCACTCATGTAATCATTTCATGCTCTTATGTTAGATTATACTAAAGCACTATTTGTCAAATATGATAACATTTGAAAGCGGGTTTTCTCTTTCATTTTCATTCTTCGTTAACAAAACAACTTTTGAATTGAATTTGTTGGCAATTTTATCATAAATAGTGATAAAAAGAATTTTAACTAATTCAAAACAATTTGAAACAAAAAGCTGAACTATTAGTTTTAAGAAATAAAATAAATTGACCATTTTGGGCCCTTTTTATTTTTAGCTAAATAACAAATCTTTTGATAATGCAAACATTTTCTTACTGAAGAGAAAATAGTTATATGCCCAAAGAAAAATGCAATTTAGCTGATCTTAAGGCTAAATCTATTTTATTAATTTGAAATTAAATGAAAATGGATTGATAGATTTTAATTTTTAACAAATAGAGGTTATTAGTTGAAAAAAATGGAATAAAAACAAATTTATCGAACATTAGCTAGTCTTAAGAACATGATGCTAAAGAGTGATGATTCAACATTAGTCTTATCTATTGTGAAAAGTAAATAAAGGTCTATTGACCAAAAGTGACCAATATAGTTTTCAACAAGCCAATTTTTCTTGTAATTTTGCACTTGGATGAAAATTATTATTCATCATTCCCCTTTTAACATTGGTATGATTATTTCTAGACTTTTTTTAGAGTTGTGCTATTGGGCACCCTAAACAAACTAAGTCCATGCAAACTTAGTATGAGTCTATTTGTGACTAGGTCTATAAGGGTAATTTATGTGGATAAAGGGTCTATTAAAGGTACCCGTGGTAAAGGTCCATATGGACATAACAAGGATTTGCATAATCAAGTCTATGCAAACTTTATTGATAGTTTCAAAACTATTGACTTTCCCACTTGTCTTATTTTCATTTCTTTCTCTGTTATTTCTATACACTTCTCTTTCGATCTCTCTCAAAAAAAAGCTCACATGGCTTTTGAAAAGTCTTTATCTTTATCTAATGATCCATCAATAATTGGAAAGGCATTAGTGACATTTGCTTCACCATCTTTGGCAATCCCTCTACCTCCTGTTTTGATGGTGGAGATCTCTACGCTTATCCCTAAGGGTTTCCTACCCTCTATAACCATGAATCATTTTAGGAACACTGCTCTGATGATTGAGGTGTATTTTAATGATCCAACTCTGATCTTTGCCAACCTTACCAACTATGCATAATAAAAAGGTTTATACATAGGTTAGTCGTGAGTCCCTTTTATGCCCTTATGTTGTTTACCTTTATTTTCCCCTTCTTCTCTATACACTATCACTAGTTCAATAAGTTTATGTGTACATAGGATGGTTAATGTTTGAAACTCCATGTGGATCGATCTTATGGGTTGTTTTTCCAAGTGTTTTAAGGGAATGACCTATGTCCTTTTGCATGAGATGTGATATTAAGTCCATTTGAACATATGTTTGTGTATTGATTTGAGACCATACAGACCTTGGGTATGCATGATTCTAAATCTATGCAGACTTATTTTTAGACTAATTGTCTCATTTTTTCCTTTCATGTTTTTTGTCGAATTGTGAGCTTTTGTGTGTATCGATGTAAGTCCATATGGATCTTCTCAATCCTTAGTTTGTATGACACATTTTTTGGCTTTTTCTTTTCCATATCCAAGTGGACTCGTCACTTAGTGATCGAGGTCCATACAAATGTGATCATCTCTTAAAGTAGTTGTGTTGTTTTAATATTCTCTTTTGGAGTATGCTTACCAATGTTGTCTTTTTACTATTGACACACCTTTAGTACATAGGTACATTATTTAGACCTTAGTAATGGTATTCAGTCATGCCCATTTCGATCAAGGATTGGGTGAAACTAACTGGATTCCAAATGTTCCTGGATCACTTAGTGGGAGGAGACTTTTTTCATGAATTATAGGCTATTTAGGCCTTTCTTGATAGTGGATGGATACTACTAATAACTTTCATATGCCATTTAAGGAGCTAATGATAACTCCTTTTAATTTGGCTTTTTTATCACTGGAGTGTTTTGCTCTAAGAGGGCTATTGCCTTTTATGCCTATTACCATTATCCCTTTCTTCAACAATATATGGTGAGGATTTATTGGGATTTATGATTTAAGAACTCTCTAGGAGTACTTGTTGCATAGATTTGTGTGAAAGGTGGACAGGCATAGCTTTATTTGGCTAGCCTAAGCTCGATTAGTATACTCATTGCTTTATCTTATACTTGTTATGCACCATGTTATTTGCCAATGCTAATGGCAACATTAGTTAGAGCTTCCTTCTTGCCTCAAGGAAGATTTAGGATATTGACTCTTAGAATTGGTGCTATTCCTCCCTTAATTAGATGTTAAAAAATATGGACATGGCTACATGTACTAAGAAAAGCCCTCGATTATTTTAGGCTTTGTGTTAGGTGTCTTAGTGAGTAATCTGCCTTGATCCCTTTCCCTATTTTCTTTGGGTTTTCAAGTCCAATTTTATACCTGCTTTTCATAGGTTTAGGCATATAAGTTTCATCTATTGCTTTGCACCTATGATTTAGATATTCCTTGCCACTATCCAATGATAGAAAAATGGGTTAGGCTAGCTTCAGGGCTTTAGAATGCATCTTTTTTATTATAGCCTCATTAGTACCTTAACTCTTGAGCTTGGTCTAACATGAGTAATGTAGATGTCTAAAGTTTGGCTTATGATGATAACTAGAGATAGGCTCAAGTAATAAGGCAAGCAACTTGAAACCCAAGTTTGCACAGACCAATATGGCATAAGTTTGACTAGACTTGATTCTATAAGGTTCGTACCTTAACCAGCCTAGACTAGTTGAGCCTAAAGCCTAAGGTCTACATGGAAAAAGCTAAAGCCCATGTTTGTATAGAGTAAATCTAACCTGGCTAAAGACTTGGCCAAAAGCCCATAGACTAGAAGGAAAACCCATGCTTAAGTCTGTAAGGACTTAATTAAACAAGTCTGCATAGACTTGCTAATGTAGAACTTCCAAAAGCACGAGATTCTTATTCAAGCATTGAATCCTAGTCTTAAAGGGATTCTACAACCTTAATACAAAATATCTTAACCATAAGACTATAAATACCTTCTTTAGGGTATGAATTATGGATGAGGAGACTCAACGGGGTGAAGAAAAGAGCTTAAAGGAAGCACTTTTGAGCAGCTAAAAACCCTTGTTCGTGAGTTCAGGTGAGAAC
>CANXYI011176928.1:0-11247 GCA_948208565.1 Hura crepitans
CTGTTTTGCCCTTGCTATTTCAACTGAAAAGTGATGGCAGTTAGATCCAACATGGATCTAAGATTCCTGAATGAAACATGGCTAAGTTTTATTTGTCTCCATATGAACTCTTTCTATAATAATATTGTTATTATTAAATTATTACCTAAATAAAAAAAAAAAAAAAAACATTATATTACCTACTGCTGCTGCTCCCTCTTCCTCCTTCAACTGCCCATATTTCATTAACAATCCCGTTTTATTCCTCTGATTCACAAGAAGTTAGCCGGAAAAAGAGAAAAAAAAGCTCATTGACAATAGCGAAGGCCACCAAATTTCTCTGTAAACAGACACGAAATGTTGGCATCTCGGCCAGAAATGGCCGCTTCCATTGGAAGCTGCATGTGGGATTGTGTGGTGGAGATGACCAAGTTGGCCCAAGAGAAGGGCAGCGATTCTCTGCTCTGGGCTCTGCAAGTATCCTCTCATTTAAGCTCAAATGGAGTTACTTTGCCTTCTCCAGAGCTTGCTGACGTTTTAGTCTCTTACATATGCTGGGATAATAATGTTCCCATTCTCTGGAAGTTCCTCGAGAAGGCCTTGGCTCTCAAGATTCTCCCTCCTTTAATGGTTCTTGCCTTGCTTTCTGATAGGTTGTTTTTCTTTTTCGTCATTTTGTTTTGATTGCTCTGTCATTTTGTTGATTTTTAGTGTTGTTTCGTCGAATTTGTATCTAAAGATTGAAACTTTAAGCTGATCCCAGATATATTTTTTTTAAAGCTTCGGCTTATTTATTTAGCTATTACTTTTCTTAGAGATCAAAAAAGGTTGTTGCTTTTATGTATTCATATTGACATTGGGTCTTCGATCACGTCTCTTTCTCCATTGACGATTACATTGTGTTTCCCTACCCAGTAATTTATTTCCAGTTTTTGAGATTTGTTTGTCTTGTCAATTTTCTATTTCTATTTTGCTCATAAAAGATTGGAGTTGTGAAACAGAAAGGTGGACTTTTTGTTTTGTCAATTACTTTTTGTCAATGCGCTGTTACCACAAGTCAACTTAACAAAATTATGTGAAGCAAATGTAGCACTAGCGTTAATTCCTCTCTCTTCTTGTGTTTCTTGCTTTTTTTTGCATTATTTTCTTTCTGCCGCTGGGGGTTGGAGGTGGCAGTGCTGTGGGGAAGAGGGAGTTGAAGGTGATCTCAGTCTCATGGCCAAGATGTTGAATAAATGGCTAAGCTGTAGCGAAGTTTTCAGCTTTTTATGTTTTTGTTTCTTTCTTGGTTATTTATGGGATTTAAACAGTTATCTAAGCTTCTTTTTATGATTTTTGTTTTAATTACTTTGACTGGGAAGTCCTGCATGCATACTTGAATTGTTAGCTGTAGGCTTGTCGTGGAATCTCTTGCTATATACCATTCCAGGACTTGGATTTGTGCTTATTACCCTCTCACTTTACAGGCTTTCCTGATATGATTTCTTTCCACAGGGTTATTCCATGTCGACATTTCCGGCCAGTCGCATATCGGCTTTTCTTGGAACTTCTTAAGAGACATGCGTTTTCACTTAACTGTCAAATTAATGGGCCTAATTATGAAGAGTGAGTTCTGAATTTTCTTTATATGCTGTATGAAAATGCAGATGCATTCACCCTTTAATTACTTAACATTGTTATTATTCTGTGTAGCTTGTAACTCACTGTCTCTAGAATTGAGCAGCTTATGAGTTACATTATTTGTGCATCTAAAGAAAAACTCTTTCTTATGATTTAGAAAGCTGTGGCTTTGTACATTTTTCAGAAAATGGATTTGATGTGAAGAAACCTCAAAGGGAATTGGAAGTTCACAAGATGGCACAAACAAAGATGTTTGTGCACTCTTGGTACCCCAAAACCACATTTAGATAGTTGAATCTCACTTCGGACGTTGATTAAATTAAAAATTCCACACTTATTGGAAGTGCAATATGATAAATCAAAAAGGCATTGCAATTTAGAATTCATGTATTAGTCAAATTGTTACAACTAGTTGGAGTTGGTCTCTTGTATTATACTATAATTTCTTTATGATAAACTAGATGACTGGATCTAACTGAGATTAAAGTGATTTTCAGGATTTTCTAATTAGAATTAGTTTTCGTTTGTAATTTTCTTTCCATCTTCTTTGTACAGGATCATGAAATCAATAGATGCTGTTCTTCATTTGTCCCAGAATTTTGGTCTGCAAGTTAGTGATCCTGGAATTCTTGTGGTTGAGTTTATCTATTCAATTGTGTGGCAGTTGTTAGATGCATCGTTGGATGATGAGGGTTTGCTGGAACTTACCCCAGAGAAGATGTCTAGATGGGCAACAAAACCTCAAGAAATGGAAATAGATGGTCAGAACAATTATGATGAGAAAAGGACTGAACATCATGAGAAGCTGCAAAATTCGAATACAGAAATGGCTATTGGGATAATTGTTCTATTTCTAAACAATAAATTAACTTCAAGTATTCTGGACTTGGCGCGACAGAACTTGTATGTATACAGTTTCCTTTTTCTTCTGAAAAAAGTTGTACATTTTAACTTTAATAGTGTGCCCCTGAAAGCAAACTGAAGAATAACTATTCCTTCATCCTTGGACTGTATTATCAATCATACTCATCATGTCTCTTCACAATTTCTGTGATTGATTTACTTTTATGTTATCTTGAATGTGCATGTTTCCGCTTACACCCCATTGCTGCTTTATAAGGCCTTCACACTGGGTAAGGTTTGTCCAAAGATTGCAACTACTTGGAGCTAACTCATCAGCATTAAGAAATTCAAAAACTGCTGAAGAGCTTATCCAGTTTACTTCAGAAACTCATGTTGTGAGAGCTCAAGAATTGAAAACAAGTTCGCTGCCAAAGTTCCATTCATTTATGGCTTTGGGATCATTAGTGTCTTCTACTGGCCTTTGTCATGGAGCTAGTCGTTCTGCACTATGGCTTCCTCTTGATCTTGCATTAGAAGACGCCATGGATGGGTATCAAGTTAATGCAACAAGTGCTATTGAAACCATAACAGGTAAGACTGAATTTGGCCCTTGTTCCTCAAATACACCTTTTTAAATAGAACAACATCATTTTGATTCAGACAAGAACAAACATGTTCATTTTGCAGGTTTAACTAAAACTCTTCAAGCAATAAATGGCACTACATGGCATGATACCTTCTTAGGCCTCTGGGTTGCTGCTCTCCGTCTTGTTCAAAGGGTTAGAATCTGTCAGCTGAATTTAAAAGTTTCTTTGCAAAGTGCTTTGGAAGGAATTTATATCTTTTGTTATCATGTCCATAAAGTTTCAATGGAGAAAATTTCAGTATACCTGAATTTAAACCCATAGGCCTCATATATCTAAATTTCAGTATGCGCACAAAAGTCACCCATCATTAAGTGTGCTCTTAGATGTTACAAAGTGGCTTTTCCATGATGTGAACTCATGACCACTACATCAAAATGGTGAAATTGATGGCTGCACCAAGAGTTTTTTACTCTAGAGGCTTCATATGCATTTTGCAAAATGAGTTTTATTTCCAATGTTGTTAAGATTAAGAGCTTATTTATTCCAAGAACTCATCTCTGACTTGTTGTATTTTTTCCCAATTTTCAGGAAAGAGATCCTATTGAGGGCCCTATTCCTCGCTTGGATACTCGCTTGTGCATGTTACTGTCCATTATACCTCTTGTGGCTACTGATCTTATTGAGGAAGAGGAAAATGCACCAACCGATGAGTCAGTATGTGACTCTACAAATCACTGGAAGGAAAAAGAGGTTGCAGGAAAGCGTCGAAATGATTTAGTATCCAGCTTACGGTTACTGGGTGATTACCAAGGTTTATTGACTCCACCTCAATCTGTAGTTTCAGCTGCCAATCAGGCTGCTGCAAAAGCAATGCTCTTCATTTCTGGGTTCAGTGTTGGGAGTTCATACTTTGAGTGTATCAATATGAATGACACACCAATCAGTTGTTGTAAGTTACATTGATTTCTAATTCATCACGATAAATATTATGAGAAATTTCATTGAACTGGTTTTATTTTCCATAAGTTTGCATAACAATGCAATCCATTGGCCATTCATTGTTCTGTACGGATCAGAACATTGGCTGGCATTCTCTGGAAGTTCTTCTCAGAAATGCAATACTTAATGTAAGAATAATGTAAATTATATATCAGAGGATCCTAAAGGTTACTTCAAAGATGTGTCAAAATTGCCTTGACAAGCTGAGAGAATATGCAGATCCCATCCTTAAGAATGTTATTCTAATGGCTCAGATGACAGTAGGTGCAATGTCTATAACAGAAGAGGCAAGAAGGGTAATCTGTGTGCATATGTGTGCACATGCATGCGTAGGCAGACACAATAACAATTCAACCAGCTAGCTTATTGTCTACATTGTAGTTAAGACAAGTGACTGTTGATGCTTATTGAGTTTGCATGATTTATATGTGTCTTTGTTGGTGGGCAGCTTAGCATGTTCATTTATCATTGTTATCTTCTTATGTTTTTCTTTTGTTAGTCATAACTAAAAGTCAGTCCAATTTAACCTTAAAATGCTTGATGCTTTGCAATGCTAATATCTGTAGCATTTCTTTCGTTTTTTCTGTTTCATAATGCCAGTTTTCTGAAATTGCTTTCAGCTGGAAACATGCATCATCTGATTGTTGAGGCTTGTAGTGCTAGAAACCTATTGGACACATCAGCATACTTCTGGCCAGGGTATGTGAATGGATGCATCAACCAACTACCACACAATGTGTCCACCCAGGTCCCTGGCTGGTCATCATTTTTTCAGGGGGCTCAGCTTACCCCAGTGATGGTCAATACTATGGTTTCAACTCCTGCTTCAAGGTACGCTCACACTTTTCCCTCTTGGGCTAATGCAGTATATTAACTAGACCATTTTTTGATTGGTTAAGCTTCCATCCTAAAAGCTAATGTTTTGTTCTCCTGGGTTGATAGTCTGTTTCTTGGTGACACAATGGCTACATATTCCTCATTGACTTTTACAACATCCCTACAGACATTGTCTAAATTAGCAAATTTGTATCACTAATTTATGCTTTTCAGCTTCTGAGAATGATCTTTTTGCAGACCTCTGTCTAGAGGTCAGATCAAAAGGACAGGACTGTTCACCACTCTAATGTGATGAATCCTTGGTGAGGGTCATCACTAGCAAATTCAAATTCTAAGTTTGGGAACCACGTGGTTAACGCATTGGTAAAATTTTAGGCAAGAATTTCCTGTCAGGAAAATCAATTTGACAGGATCAGATCATGCATGAGCATGTAATATTCCAATTCCTCAAGTTTACAATCATTTGCCCTGGTTTGTAAAACCTCATAGTATCAATTACAACAACAACAACAACAATGCTTATAATCCCATATTATATGGGGTCAGCTCTATGGATTCTCTATCTCCAAATCCCTTTGTCCAAGGCTAGATCCACCTCACTATCCATTGAACATATATCTTTAAACACTACTTCTCTCCATATAGTCCTAGGCTTTCCTCTACCCTGCTTCCTATTTTCTACTACTATCACATTTTTGAATTGGGGCTTCTAGGGTTCCCATAGGATCAATTAGATGAAAAAATTTTAGTTGTCCCATTGTTTTGATTAATGCCTGGTCTTCAGTTACTCCTTTTTCTTTCCTGAAGCCAGGTATATCAGATGCTTCTTTTTTGTAAACTAACCAAGCGTAAAGCAACTGAATTTAAGCTCATGGATTTGATGGAAGTTTAGCAGAGCTCGAGAAAGTATATGAGCTTGCTGTCAAAGGGTCAGACAATGAGAAGATATCTGCTGCTACAATTCTTTGTGGGGCTTCTCTTCTTCGGGGTTGGAATATACAGGTATCTAGAAATAGATGTTTTCAACAGGATGTGTACTTTTGAGTCCAATTGCATTAATATGAAAGCAATAGTTTTTTACATTTATATATCATCTCTTACTGAGTCAGCAGTTCTTCCTTATGCTTTGTTAGTTTGGGTTGGGAAAGAGAGATGAACAGTTCAACTGGTATAAATATGTTTGACATCTAAGTTTTCTTTGCAGGAACATACTGTTCACTTCATAACTAGATTATTGTCTCCTCCAGTTCCTGTGAATTATTCAGGGGGTGAAAGCCATTTAATAAATTATGCTCCGATCCTGAATGTGCTTATTGTTGGATTAGCATCTGTTGATTGCGTTCAGATCTTCTCACTACATGGCTTGGTACATTTCCTTTCACTATTAAGACATATTTACTTCTTCAGTTAGAATTATCTTATTGTGCCTTTACTACATTGGTTTAGAATGATATCCACTAAGTGATTTATTTTTTGGCCCTGTAATTCCAGGTTCCACAGCTTGCATGCTCATTGATGCCAATCTGTGAGGTATTTGGCTCATGTGTGCCCGATGTCTCCTGGTCTCTGCCTACAGGGGAAGAAATCTCTGCTCATGCTGTGTTTTCGAATGCATTTGCGCTACTTTTGAAGCTATGGCAGTTTAATCATCCTCCTCTTGAACATGGAGTTGGAGATGTACCCACAGTTGCATCTCAGCTAACTCCTGAATACCTCCTATCAGTACGAAACTCCCACTTAGTCTCTTCTGGAAACAACCACAAGGCTCGAAACAGAAGGAGGCTCTCTGCAGTTGCAGCTTCATCATCTCTACAGCCAGTATTTGTGGATTCGTTTCCAAAACTGAAAGTCTGGTATCGACAGCATCAAAAATGCATAGCTTCTACCCTCTCTGGTCTTGTTCAGGGAACCCCTGTTCATCAGATTGTCAATGTGCTTCTTAACATGATGTTCAGAAAGATCAATAGAGGCAACCAATCTATAACCACTATCACTTCTGGAAGTAGTTGTTCATCAGGATCTGTGAATGAGGATTCCTCTCTAAGGCCTAAATTGCCTGCCTGGGACATCTTGGAAGCTGTTCCCTTTGTGGTTGATGCCGCATTGACTGCTTGCGCCCATGGAAGGCTTTCTCCACGTGAATTGGCTACAGGTCAGTCTGTCGTCCCTCTTTGATTTCATCTTTGTAAACAGGCTTATATGGGAAAGTGAAGATTTGTAGACTTGCTACTACAAAATGTTACGCCAGACAATCTAAGAGCTGCTGGCATCACTTCTCTATGTTCTTTATGGAAGCTTGTAGATTAGATTTTGTCATAGGACCTTTAGCTTATGCATCTATCTTATTTGCTTGATACATCCCTGAGCTATGATGATAGTTCTGCTATTTGTTATTGCTCTAATGACCTGAAGTCTCTTATATTGGCAGGGCTCAAAGATTTAGCTGACTTCCTTCCTGCGAGTTTAGCAACCATTGTGAGCTACTTTTCAGCTGAAGTGAGTCGAGGTGTTTGGAAGCCAGTGTTCATGAATGGTACAGATTGGCCCAGTCCTGCAGCAAATTTATCCAATGTTGAGGAAAAGATCAAGAAAATAATAGCTGCTACCGGTGTTGATATTCCAAGCCTTGCTGCAGGTTTAACTATCCTACCATTGTGTTTTCTGTATGCTTCAGTAGTTATAATCATTTTGGCTATGCATGTCCATAATGAAAAGGAAAAATAGGATAAAGGAAAATCATACTTCACGGATATTCTGCATATCAAATAGTTGAAAGTATCAGTGTGCAGAGACAGAATCATCATATTACTAGACAAGACATATAAGCCACCTCCCCTTTTTCTGATGACTTTGTGCCTCCTAGACTTCACGTGTTATAAGGTCATGATTGTTGTATATCAGCAGCTAACTTGAAGTTATAATATCTTTCATACTTTAGCCAGCATCTTAACAAACTTAAATTTATAATTGTCACAGGAGGGAGCTCACCAGCTACTCTTCCCTTGCCACTGGCTGCTTTTGCGAGCCTCACCATAACCTATAAAATTGACAAAGCCTCAGAAAGATTTCTTAATTTAGCTGGTCCTGCCCTGGAGTGCCTTGCAGCAGGTTGCCCTTGGCCTTGCATGCCAATTGTGGCTTCCCTTTGGACTCAAAAGGCAAAGCGTTGGTTTGATTTCCTTGTGTTTTCTGCATCTCGTACAGTCTTCCTCCACAATAATGATGCCGTGTTTCAACTTCTTAAAAGCTGCTTTACTGCCGCTCTTGGTCTGGGTGACACAACTATCTCAAGTAATGGTGGTGTTGGAGCACTTCTTGGCCATGGATTTGGTTCTCACTTCTGCGGTGGGATTTCTCCTGTTGCCCCAGGAATTCTTTATCTACGTGTTTACCGATCCATTAGAGAAATTGTGTTCATTACAGAAGAAATTATCTCTCTCATCATGAATTCTGTGAGAGAAATAGCTTGCAGTGGGCTTCCTAGAGAGAAACTAGAGAAGTTGAAGAGAACAAAGAACGGGCTGAGATATGGACAGGTTTCACTCACTACAGCTATGACTCAAGCAAAACTTGCAGCTTCACTGGGGGCTTCTTTAGTATGGTTATCTGGTGGTGCAGGATTGGTTCAGTCATTATTCAAGGAAACTTTGCCTTCTTGGTTTATTGCTGTTCACAGGTCTGAGCAGGAAGAAGGGCCCAAAGGGATGGTTGCACTGCTCCGGGGATATGCACTTGCTTATTTTGCTGTGCTCTGTGGAGCCTTTGCTTGGGGTATTGACTCGTTATCATCAGCATCAAAGCGGCGTCCTAAAGTCCTTGGTGCACACATGGAGCTTCTAGCAAGTGCACTTGATGGGAAGATATCACTTGGTTGTGATTGGGCAACTTGGCGGTCTTATGTGTCGGGTTTCGTAAGCCTAATGGTGAGCTGTACACCATCTTGGGTGCTGGAGGTGGATGCAGATGTTCTGAAGAGACTAAGCAAGGGATTGAGGAAGTGGAACGAGGAGGAGCTAGCGCTGGCTTTGTTGGGAATTGGTGGAGTTGGAACAATGGGCGCAGCAGCTGAACTGATAATTGAGGAGCACTGACTTCCAATTCCAATTTTTAACTTCTCTAGATTACCAGTTCTACTCAACATCTTACTGTTGTACATTAGCTTACATGGTGGAATTGTACCCAGCCACAGACTTGCCAGTTGCCATAACAGCAGTCTTTGTATAAATGAAAAAGCTTCACATTTTAGCAGGATAGTTGGTACAAGGAGTCTTGTTTTATACAACCTAGGTGTTTAAGCAATGCAGCTCAAGAATAAAAGGAGTCGTGTACATAGGAACTGATTTAGCAGGGTCGTACCAAAATTCATATAGTCGCTTAGCATGTCTGTGGCATCCAATTAAGAACAATTTATTCATTGTTTTAGTAGAGAAGTATATGTAAATTTTCAATTTATCTCTCCGCAAATATCGCAGGTTTTCTTGGATGTGTGAACTATCTTCATTTACATGCCTGATCAAATGATCAAGGCCAAACAACCAGAAAGGATCAACTTATTGATCTTCATATTTAACAATAGATTCTCATTTTGAACTATCACAATTCAATAACAATTTTGTCCAAATATCAAAGGGTTTATTTAAAAAATTGGGAAATAAAAACTCTCAATCTTACAATGACATATATGCTTGTATGAGGCATGTTAGAGCGCATTTCACTCTTAGTATACGAGCTATTAACTGGAATTTGGTGCTTTAGTCAATCTGAGAAGCAGTCTTTAATTGAAAACAGGATGATACATGTGTTAGCAAGGAGTCTTTTGCATAATCATGTGACACTACTATAGCCCGGCAATCTCTGCATTCTGTGGTTTTGCATATCTCTTCTTATTAAAGATGCATCCTCCCACTTGCCTGCATCAGCATAGATGTTGGATAAAAGAATTCTGCTTGCCCCATGAGACGGTTGCAATCTGGCCAATTGTTCTGCAGCTCTTTCTCCTACATCTACATTTCCATGGTTTCTGCATGCTGCTAACAGCGTGCCCCATATCACAACATCTGCATTCATTGGCATGCTCCTTATCATTTCCTCTGCTTCTTCCAAACGCCCTGCTCTACCCAAGAGATCCACCATACAACCATAATGCTTTATGTCGGGATCTATATTATGTTCGCTCTTCATGCTCATGAAGTATCTCTCTCCAGTCTCCACCAACCCAGCATGGCAGCATGCACTGAGGACTCCAATGAATGTGATCGCATTGAGCTTGATATGGCGCCTTTGCAGGTCTGAAAATAACTTAAGAGACAAATTAGCATGTCCGTGCATGGCCAACCCACATATAATCGCATTCCACGGCGATACTGTAGATGCCTTATCTTGGATTTCATAGAACATGTCTAATGCAGTGTCTATGCTCCCACATTTTCCATACATGTCAATAATTGCAGCACTTAAATTGTCGCCGATAGTGATGGAGTTATTAAGGACATATTCATGTGCCCATCTTCCTTCTTTCAATCTGCCTAAAGTAGCTATTGCAGAGAAAACACTAACCATCGTCACTTCGCTTGGTCGGATCTCACGATCTATCATCCCATGGAATAGTTGTAATGCCATTGTAGGTTGCTCATTCTGTGTGTAACCAGATATCATTGCACTCCAAGAAAATACATCTCTCTCAGGCATCTCATTGAACAATTGCCTTGCCTGATCTATCGCTTTATTTCGTATAAATCCAGTAATGAGGGCATTCCAAGTAGCAACATTATCCTTGCTGCTCGCTCTAAATTGCATACAAGCCTCGTCAATCCTGCCACATGCAGCATAAAAATTGATTATGGTTGCCTGTATAAAATCATAACAGTCAAAACCCAACTTCACAGTAGCACTGTGTAATTGCATACCCTCACCAATGGCTGTTGTTCTCCCACATGCTGAAATCAAATCAACCATCATAACATCACTAGGTCTCCACGCTGCAGATAACATTGATCGATACATCATATAAGCTTCACTCAACTTTTCAACACGAATATAAGCATCAATTAAAGTGCCCCAAGAAACCACATCTTTATTGGGAATCCTGTCAAAAACCTCTTTAGCTAAATCAATAAACCCTGTTTTTGAATAACCATTTAACATCACATTCCATGAAAATATATTCCTCTCAGGCATTTCATCAAACAAAGCTCTTGCCTCAACCAAACTTGAAGAAACACAATACATGGCCAACAAATTAGTCGAAACAAGAACAAAACCACTAAGCATCATCTTGATCACCAACCCGTGAAGCGTTCTACAACCCCAAATCCCACTTAGATGAGAACAAGCAAAGATCACAGTTGCCATCGTGACTTCATTAGGAACAAGACCCACATTT
>CANXYI011176948.1:0-12444 GCA_948208565.1 Hura crepitans
CTCTTATACCTCTCACTTTCTCTTCGACCTCCCTGCCCACATCTGGTCCTATACGTTTACTCTCACTAGCTTCACTCCAACAGAGTGGAGTTCTACACTGTCTGCCATGCAATGCCTCATACGGTGCCATACCTAAGCTAGCTTGATAGCTATTGTTATAGGTAAACTCAATTAGTAATAGGTATTGATCCTAACTTCCTCTAAACTCAATCACACAACTACGTAACATGTCCTCTAGTACTTGTATCACTTATTTAGACTATCCGTCAATCTATGGATGGAAAGCTATACTGAAGGCTAATCGAGTTCTAAAGGTATCTTGTAACTTCTTTTAGAATTTAAAAGTAAAATGAGGATTTCTATTTGAAATTATGGTTACTGGAACTCCATGCAATCTCATAATCTCATCTACATACAGTTGCACTAGCATATCTAGTGAATAGCCTATTCTGACTGGAATAAAATAAGCTATCTTACTTAGTTTATCCATTATCAGCCATACAACATCGCATTTACTTCTGGTCATTAGCAGTCCCATGACAAAGTTCATGGAAATCTTTTCCCATTTCCACTCTAGTATTGTTATAGGATGTAACAATCTAGATGGAACTTAATGCTTAGCCTTTACTTGCTAACAAGTCAAACATTTTGCTACATAAGATGCCATATCTTTCTTTATTACTAACCACTAGTAATAAGGTTTCAAGTCTAGGTATCCCAAGAAGCATAGCATATGGAGCTTTATATGCCTTATACAATATTTGCTTTCTCAATTCATCAACATCAGGTACACATAATTTGTCCTAATGACACAGACATTCATCTTTTTTAATATCAAAGCTAGTGGTCTTCCTCTCTTTAACTTTACTCATCAGTTGCATCAACTATTAATCTCATTTCTGTGTTTCTTTTACTTGCTACCTAAAATCAAGTTTCAGTTGCAACTCTACAAAGATAGCATCATCTAATGTATATTCTACTCCAGCATTCATAGATTTCATAGTAGCAATAAACTTCTGACTCAAGGCATCCATGACTACATTTGCTTTCCCAGGATGGTAGTCAATCAAGCAGTCATAGTCTTTTATCAACTCCATCCAACATCATTGTCTCAGGTTCAATTCTTTTTGAGTAGGAAGGTACTTCAAAATCTTGTGATCAATGTAGATGTAACACCTCTCACCATATAAATAAAGTCTCCATACCTTCAAAGCAAACATTATTGCAACCAATTCTAGATCATGTGTCAGATAGTTCTATTCATGTGACTTTAATTGTCTTGAGGCATAAGCTACCACTTTTCCCTTTTGCATGTAACACCTGTACATCTAAGTTTCATGAACAGTACCTCTTTGGCATGAATAGTATTTCCTGTAGGTTGGGGCACCTTCACAAGGCTAAAAAGGGGCATATTGGTCATAAAACTTTGATGGGCTATAAAATGGGTAAAATGAAAGAATTTAAAAATTTAGTAGAACCAATAAATCAGTTCGGGTCAAGAACTAGTGAATGGGGAGATAAAATGAGATTATATAGGGATAGCCTAGAGATGTGCTTAGACGGACCCAAAGATACCATATCCCGTACTTCAAAAATTCCAATAAATATGATGGAGATAGAATTTTAATTTTTTGAGGTTTTTTGGTATTTTTTTGAATATTTTATTCTAACGAGTGAATAATGCCTAAAAATCAATAGTGGAGTTTTGACTTGAAATTTTACGTTGGCCTTAATGGAACTAATCGAGGATTTTTAAAATTAAATGAATATTTTTGGAGGTCTAGAGAAATTTCTGTGAATTTCTTAAGTTTAACAAAAAATTAGGAGAACACGGACTGTTGGATTGCCTCATGTCATGATCTGAGCCATCCACCTACCCCTATATAAGGGCCTACACATGTGAGGGGGTCATATGTGTGGAACCAACATCTTCTCCCCTATTTTTCACCCAAAATCAATGTTATTCCTAAGAAACCCTTCCACCATTTCCTTTTTCTCTCTCCTCCCATACACCACCAAAAATCACAAAAAACATATGAATTAGACCCTCTATAATCCATAGAGTCTAATTCAAGTGAGAAATTTAGAGAATTTAGCTTGTAGAGAGAGATATTCAACCTTGGTGAATAGTGACCAACTTTAGTGTAAGTGTTTTTATTCCATTTTTTGTTTAGGTAGCCTAAGGTGTTTTAAGATATTCAATGGTTTTAAATTTTTATTTGGAGTTGTGTATAATTTTTGAGGATTTTCTAAGTGGGAAAATTATGTATGTTTAGGGCAAGAAAGGAACATTAAAGGAGAGCAAGCATCTAGGCACCAAAGTGGTAGAGAAAAGGATGTTTTCACACCCTAGGTATGTAGAATGGATTCAATTTATGTGTGTCATGGGTTTTGGCATGAAAATATGTATGTTAATGTGTATAGAAATGCTAATTTTAGGTGTTAGGCATGACATTGATGTAAATTAATGACATGAGTATGTTAATGGTATAAAAGTAACATGGTATGCATGATTTTAAGGAAAAGAAAGTAGGTGTATGTATATGTATGTGGTATGGTTAAATGGTGTACCTAAAGTGGCATGTCATGTATGTTTATGGATATAACATGTTAGCCATGACATTGGCAATCAAATGATATGTATAAACAATACTTAGAAAATGAATAATAATATTAAGATGTATGGTATGTAAACTTGGCAAATAATGACCTAAATGAGTATGTAACGTGTACATAAATGATGACTAGTAATATGATGTCTATATGTGTGCCATTAGTGGCATGATTATGAGATATGCTTCATGAAAGGTTATGAAAAGAAATGATGCAAGAATGATGGATTTTGGATTGGTATGTTAGTGTTATGAAAGGCACAACATTGGAAAATGACCAAATAAATAATAACCTACTTGTAAAATGACCAAATGAATAGTAACATTATGACGAAGGACCTAAAATGTGAACTGTCATGTTAAATGTAATTAAATGTTGTGATTGACCTGAAGTAAAGTAGAAAGTAATTATAGATGATATAATTTAGTAAAGAATAGTGATTTGGCCCTTCAGTTAGACACCCACTGGATGGTTTACTGGTCAACTAGGGAGTTAGTAGCTGCTAAGCAGTTTGGTCCTTTTGGGGCCACTATTGTCATGATGTGATGGCAGGTGCAGCTACCGAGGTTTTGAGATTAAATCCTGCACATTTAGGCATTGGGAGGTCCACCTGGGCTGATCCTTGCTACCCATTGACTATCTATGGATATTGAGAGGTCCCACAAGGCTGATCTCTGCTATCGACCTGTGATACTTTAGAGATATGACTCGGGGTATTTAGAGGTCCCACAGACTGATCCCTGTTATCCCATTTGCAAATATTGGGAGGTCTATAGGCTGATCCTTACTATCTGCTAGTTTAATATTAGGAGGTCTACGGACTGATCCCTACTATCGGGCCAGGTAGGTGCAGCTACCGAGGTCTAAAATATGGGTTACTATAAAAGATAGATCCCACTATCCAGTGTCTTAAAGTGTCCTCTGTCTGTTATAGGCCTAAACTATATTAAGCTAACCACAATAGCAATAATTGGAATTTGAATTGATAATTGAAATACTGCATGGATTGAATTAATTGAATAGGATAAATGGCATCTAGTATGATATTTTGCATGACCATAAAGGAAATATCTATTCATATGTGTACATGCCTTATATGTGTGCCTGCATGTATAACATATTTTATTATATCTATTCCACCACTGAGTGCATACTCAACATGTCTGTGTTCTAATCGTAGGCTATAAATGAGTAGCAATCTAGCTTTAATGGTGCCAATGTAGCTGACCTAGAGTCCTTTGGTATATTTTTGACACTCTTTTGGTTTTGCTAATGAGTCACTCATGTATAGTAGAGATAGAATAGTGAGTGCATGTATATTATAAAACTCAAATAGTTGAACTAAATTGCTATAGAAACTTGACTTTTATTAATATATGTATATGCTTTGGTTTGGATGTTTGTGGGTCTGAGACCTTGTGTTTTACTATGTGTTAGATTTTGAAATGTTTTGGGGGACTAGAAGGGTTTAGAAGTTGAATTTTAGGGTTGAGACTAATATAGAAGTGCTTTGCTTGTAGGAAAAATTTTTGGTTTTTCACCTGAGTAGCTGTTATGCTACCTAAATTTCTGTAAAATGGCTAATAGACATAAACTAGAGTTTTATTAGATTAAAATTAGCACTAATAAAAGGTTATATAGTAATAAACACTAAATAGTCAAGATAGGTCAAAGTGACATAAGTGTTACATGAATGGTCCCTTGGGAAATCCAAAGATGGGTGACCTCCGAGAAGTGGCATCTTTTGTCTCTTTCCTTCAGGAATAGGTAGGAGGTGTTAAATTTAGTGGTATTAAAGTGGATTTAGGCATTTTGAGGCATCCTATACATGAGTGCATGAGTCTTGGGTTTTATTTTTGGGTCAGAGCTATAGTGCATAAAGCTGATAAGTCTTTTCTATACAGTTGTATATGATGAGTGAACGGATCTTACTAGAGCAAGGAGAAGAGGTGGCTAGTCATGCTCCTACCACTATTTATGGCCCAGAGGTGAGTATAGCAACACTAGAGCCAAGTGATATAACTCACCAACCACCACCTCAACCACAACCTCAAGCTTAGGCCTCTCTAGCTTTGCTATAGCATATTGTAGAGTTACTAAGGCATATTGCTGCACCTCCACCACCACTACCAGCTCTAGCTCCCGCACCACTACCACCAGCTCCCCAACACTGCAGAAGACTTACCTAGGGAGGGTGAAGAAGATGGGAGCAGTGGATTTTCTAGGTGCGAGAGAGGATGATGCCATGAGGGCTAAGTATTGGTTGGAGTGGACCATGAGGATTTTGGAGTAGCTAGAGTGTACAGAGGAAGAGTGTTTGAAATGCTCTACTTCTCTTCTGTAAGAGGAACCCTTCCACTAATGGGATATAATTAAGAAGAGGAAGTCAGTAGCAGAGCTTACATGGGAGTTCTTCTTGAAGAAGTTCTATAAGAGGTATATTCAAGAGTCTTACAAGGACAAGAGGAGGTAAAAGTTCTTTGATTTGAGACAGGGGTGGAGATTAGTATCAGAGTATTAAAAGGACTTCACATGTTTGAGTAGGTATGGAGTAACGTTCATACCTACAAATGAAGAGAAGTGTAAGAGGTTCAAAAAGGGCCTCAATGTTGAGTTGTAGATGTAGATTAACACCATAAAGATTTGATACTTTTTTGAGTTGGTAGCTATAGCATATGACATAGAGGAAATGATGCAAGAGAAGAGGGAGTTGTTTCAAAGTAAGAGACCCTTCACTACAGGTCAGACTAGTTCAGCCCTAAGAGGGGGCAAGAGAGAGAGGGAATTCCAGCCTAGCCAGTAGTCCTAGAGACAGTTGGGATAGCAATCTCAGAGGTAGGCTCTATCCCAAAGGTCTAGTCAGGCTTTTCCTCTTAAGCCTTGACCATTTCCATCTCAACAGGCCTTGAGTGCTTCAGTGTCTATAGCCAGAAGTGTACCTTCGACATATAGGAGTTGCTAGAGGAGACACTGGGGTCAGTGTTAGCAGTATAAAAGGGGAGAGTGCTTTATGTCTAGAGCTAGAGACCACTTCCAAAGGGATTGTCTTAAGAGACAATCAAAGATGGCATAGACCTAGGCATCAGCTACAATAGCACCCAGTAGAGCATTGAGATAGCAGAGATAGGAGCAGCTAAGCACTAGTTAGAGGACTAGATCAGAGGTTAGAGCTCCGGCACAACAATATGCTATCCATGCCTGAGAGGAAGCAGAAGTGCTAGACATCATTACTGGTACATTCTCTTTTATTTGATGCACGAGTATTAGCTTTAATTGATCCTGGATCAACACACTCCTACATTTGCACCACACAAGCATGAGATAGGGGATTAGAGCTAGAGTCTATAGACATAGACATTCAAGTGAGTGACCCAATTGGGTAGAGTGTAATAGTGAATGTAGTTTATAGACACTATCCTATGATAATTCAAGATCAAACTTTTCCAGTAGATTTGATTGAACTTCCCTTTCATGAGTTTAATGTCATACTTGGTATAGACTGACTGTCAGAGCATAAAGCAGTGATTGATTGTAAAAGAAAAATGTTGAGTCTGTAGACCACAGATGGGTAAGAGATGACAATTATGGGTAAAAGAGACTCTCTATCTAACATCATTTCTGCTATTATATCCAGGTGACTCATTTGGAAGGGATGTGAAGCATTCTTAGCTTTTATGGTAGATACTAGTGCCATAACCTGATACTAGTTGTGTTTGAATTTCCTGATGTGTTTTTAGATGAGTTACTAGGATTACCTCAGTATCGGGAGTTAGATTTTAAGATTGAGATATATCCTAGCGTGAATTTAGTATCTATTATGCCATATAGGATGGCATCGACAAAGTTAAAGGAGTTAAAGGTGCAATTGTAGGAACTATTAGATAAAGGCTTCATTAGGCCTAGTGTTTCATCCTGGGAAGCACCTGTGTTGTTTATGAAGAAGAAATATGGGTTGCTTCAGTTGTGTATTGATTATAGGCAATTGAATAAAGTGACAGTTAAGAACAAATATCCATTGCCTAGGATTGATAATCTCTTTGATCAGTTACGGGGTGCCAACATCTTTTCTAAGATAGATATGAGATTAGGATATCATTAATTACAGATCAAGGAGAGTGACATCCCTAAGACTGCCTTTAGAACTCGATACAAGCATTATGAGTCCCTAGTGATGCCATTTGGGCTCAATAATGCCTTGATAGCCTTTATGGATTTGATGAACCGGATCTTCAAGCCCTACTTGGATCAATTTGTTGTGGTATTCATCGATGAAATCGTGGTGTACTCTAGAACCCAAGAGGAACATGAACAATACCTTAGAATGGTGTTATAGACTTTAAGGGAGAAGCAGTTATATGCTAAGTTGAGTAAATGTGAGTTTTGGTTGGAAGAAGTAGCCTTTCTGCGTCACATTACCTTAACTGAAGGTATCAAAATGGACTTGAGCAAAGTTAAAACGGTGTTAGAATGGAATCCTCCTAGAAATGTGACTAAGATTCAGAGTTTCCTAAGATTGGCAGGATACTATTAGAGATTTGTGAAAGGTTTCTTGATGATTACAGCTCCGTTGACATGCTTGATAAGAAAAGATGTAAAGTTTGAGTGGGACAATAGGTGTCAAGCTAGTTTTGACAAATTGAAGAGAATGTTAACCGAGGCTCCTATCCCCACTTAGCCAGAACAGGGGAAGGAGTTTGTGATATACAGTGATGCCTCACACAATGGATTTGGTTGTGTATTGATACAAGAAGGCAAGGTGATTGCATATGCCTCTAGAAGCCTCACAAAAAGAACTATCCCACACATGATTTGGAGTTGGCTATAATTGTGTTTTCCATGAAGGTGTAGAGACATTACTTATATAGAGAGAGGTACTACATCTACACTGACCATAAAAGTCTAAAGTACTTGCCCACATAGAAGGAGATGAATCTCAAATAATGGCGATGCATGGAGTTAATCAAGGATTATGATTGCTTGATCAACTACCATCTAAGAAAGGCGAACGTGGTTATAGATGCTTTAAGCAGGAAGCCCATTGCCACCCTGAAGCTTATGCATGTTAAAGTAGAGCATACAGTAGAAGATGTAGTTTTGGCTAAAATGCAAGTTAAATCTAACTTCATGCAGTAGATATAGGAAGCTCAGCTAAGAGATAAATAGATGTTGGAAACTATGAGTAAAGTTAAAGAGGGGAAGACAATAGGATTTAAGTTAAGTGACGATGGAAGCTTGTACTATCAGAATAGGCTGTGTGTGCCCAAAGTGGATGGATTGAGAGTGCAGATCTTGAAAGAAGCTCATGAAGCTCTATATTCCATGCACTCAGGAAGTATAAAGATATATCTTGATTTGAGACCCTATTATTGGTGGCTAGGAATGAAATGAGAGGTATCAGAATAAGTGGCTCGATGTCTAATTTGTCAATAGGTGAATGCTGAGCACCGGGTTCCTTCTGGATTACTACACCTGATAGCAATTCAAGAATGGAAATGGGAGAAGATCACCATGGACTTTGTAATGGGGTTGCCACTATAACTAGAAATAGATATGATGCTGTATAGGTGATAATGGATAGATTAATGAAGACAACTCACTTCATACTAGTGAGAATGGATGACTCCCTATAGAAGCTGGCTAGATTATACATTGATGAGATTGTGTGGTTACATAGAGTACCAGTAGCCATTATTTTAGATCAAGACCCGAGATTCACTTCTAGGTTTTGGAAGAAGTTATAGGAAGTATTAGGTACTTGATTGACATACAGCATAGCATTTCATCCTTAGACAGATGGACAGTCAGAACGGGTGATACAAGTGTGTGCAATAGAGTTCAAAGGCAACTAGGATCAATACTTATCATTGGTTGAGTTGCATACAACAATAGCCACCAGGCTAACTTAGGAATGGCACCTTATGAAGCTTTATATGGTAGAAGGTGTAGGACTCCTCTTTGTTGGAGTGAAATAGGAGAAAGCAAGATTGTTGGATCTGACTTGATCAGAGATGCACAGGAAAAAGTCAAGATTATAAGAGGTAGATTGAATGCTACCTTGGATCGATAGAAGTCGAATGCCAATTTGAAACGGCAAGACATCGAGTATGAAGTTAGTGATCAAGTGTTCTTGAAAGTCTCACCGTGGAAGAAGATGCTCAAATTTGGTAAGAAAGGGAAACTCAGTCCCAGATTCATTAGGCCTTACAAGATTACAAAACAAGTGGGAACCTTAGCGTATAGATTGGCATTACCACTTGAGCTACAACAGATTCACAATATCTTCCATGTATCAATGTTGAGGCGATACAGATCGAATACTTCGCATGTGATAGCTGCAAAGGAGATAAAAATATAACCTGATTTGATATATGAAGAAGAATCGCTACAAATTCTGGCTAAAGAAGTGAAGTAGCTGAGGAACAAGTCAATTCCCCTAGTGAAGGTGTTATGGAGGCACCACAATACGATAAAAGCCACGTGGGAGAGTGAAGAGCATATGAAGGCACAATATCCGCATCTCTTCACATCATGTAATTTTGAGGACAAAATTGCTTAAGAGGAGAAGAATTGTAATGCCCATACATCTAAGTTACCTGAACAGTACCTCTTTGGCATGAATAGTATTCCCCATAGGTCGGGACAGCTTCACAAGGCCAAAAAGGGGCATATTGGTCATAAAACTTTGACGGGCTAGAAAATGAGTAAAATGAAAGAATTTAAAATTTTAGCAGAACCAATAAATCATTTCAGGTCAAGAACTAGTGAATGGGGAGATAAAATGAGTTTATGCCAGATAGCCCCGGGATGTGCCCGAACGGACCTAAAAATACCATACCCTGAATATCAAAAAATCTAATGAATATGATGGAGAAGGAATTTTAATTTTCTGAGGTTCTTTGGTATTTTTTCTAAATATTTTATTCTAGCGAGTGAATAGTGCCTAAAAGTCAATAGTGGAATTTTGACTTAAAATTTTATGTGGGCCTTAATGACACTAATCGAGGATTTTTAAAACTAAAATGAGTAATTTTGGAGGTCTAAAGAAATTTCTGTGAATTTTTAAAATTTTAAAGAAAATCAAGAGAAAACAGATCATTAGATCACCATGTGTTGCGATCTGAGCCAGCTACCTACCCTTATATAAGGGCCCACACTCGTGAGGGGGTCACATGTATGGAACCAACATCTTCTCCCCCATTTTCTCCCAAAGCCGATGCCATTCCCAAGAAACCCTCCCAACATTTTTTTCTCTCTCCTCCTATACACCACTAAAAGTCACAAAAAAATATGAATTAGACAATCCATGATCCATAGAGTCTAATTCAAATAAGAAATTTAGAGAATTTGGCTTATAGAGAGAGATATTCAACCTTGTGAATAGTGACTAATTCTAGTGTAAGAGTTTTTATTCCATTTTTTATTTTTGTTTTAGGTAGCCTAAGGAGTTTTAAGAGATTATATGGTTTTAGATTTTCATTTGGAGTTATGTAGAATTTTTAAAGATTTTCTAAGTGGAAAAATTCTGTATGTTTAGGGCAAGAAAGGAATATTGAAGGAAAGCAAGCATCTAAGCACCAAAGTGGTAGAGAAAAGGGTGTTTTCACACTTTAGGTATGTGGAATGGATTCAATTTATGTGTGCCATGGGTTTTGGCATGAAAATGTGTATGTTCATGTGTATGGAAATGCTAATTTTAGGTGTTAGGCATGACATTGATGTAAATTAATGACATGAGTATGTTAATGGTATAAAAGTAACATGGTATGCATGATTTTGGGGAAAAGAAACTAGGTGTTTGTATTTGTATGTGGTATGGCCGAATGGTGTACCTAAAGTGGCATGTCATGTATGTTTATGGATATAACATGTTAGCCATGACATTGTCATTCAAATGATGTGTATAAACAATGCTTGGAAAATGAATAATAATATTAAGATGTATGGTATGTAAACTTAGCAAATAATGACCTAAATGAGTATGTAACGTGTACATAAATGATGACTAGAAATATGATGTCTATATGTGTGCCATTGGTGGCATGATTATGAGATATGCTTCATGAAAGGTTATGAAAAGAAATGATGCAAGAATGATGGATTTTGGATTGGCATGTTTAGTGCTATGAAAGGCACAATATTGGAAATGACCAAATAAATAGTAACCTGCTCGTAAAATAACCAAATGAATAGTAACATTGTGACGAAGGACCTAAAATGTGAACTTGTGTGAACTATCATGTTAAATGTAATTAATTATTGTGATTGACCTAAAGTAAAGTAGAATGTAATTATAGATGATATAATTCAATAAGGAATACTGATTTAGCCTATCAGTTAGACATCCACTGGATGGGTTGACCGGTCAACTACAGAGTTAGCAGTTGCTAGGTAGTTTGGTCCTTCTGGGGCTATTGTTGTTGTGATGTGATGGTAAGTGTAGTTACCGAGGTTCTGAGATTGAACCTTAGACATTCAGGTGTTAGGAGGTCTACTTGGGCTGATCCCTACTACCTATTGACTGTCTATGGATATTTAGAGGTTCTATGGGGTTGATCCCTGCTATCCACCTATGATGCTTTGGAGATATGACTCGGGGTATTGGGAGGTCCCACAGATTGATCCCTACTATCCCACTTGTAGAGATTAGGAGGTTTATAGGCTGATCCCTACTATCTACCAGTCTAGTATTGGGAGGTCTATGGATTGATCCCTGCTATCGAGCCAGGTAGGTATAGCTACTGAGGTCCAAAATATAGGCCACTACACAAGATAGATCCTACTATCCGGTGTCTTAAAGTGTCATCTATCTGTTATAGGCCTAAACTATATTAAGCTAACCACAATAACAATAATTAGAAATCGAATTGATAATTGAAATATTGCATGGATTGAATTAATTAAATAGGATAAATGGCATATAGTATGATATTTTGCATGACCATAAAGGAAATATCTATGCATGTGTGTACATGACTTATATGTATGCCTGCATGTATGACATACTTTGTTGTATCTATTCCACCACTGAGTGCATACTCAGCATGTCGGTGTTCCAATGCGTAGGCTATAAACGAGTAGCAGTCCAGCTTCAGCGGTGCTAGTGTAGCTGACCCAGAGTCCTTTTTGTTATATTTTTGACACTCTTTCGGTTTTGCTAGTGAGTCACTCATGTATCATGGAGATAAAATAGTGAGTATATGTATATTATAAAACTTAGATAGTTGAACTAAATAGCTATAAAACTTGACTTTTATTAATATATGTATATGCTTTGATTTGGATGTCTGTGGGTTTAAGACCTTATGTTTTACTATGTGTTAGATGTTGATGATGTTTTAGGGGATTAGAAGGGTTCAACAGTTGAATTTTAGGGTTGAGATTGTTATAGAAGTGCTTTACTTGCAGGAAAATTTTTTGATTTTTCACTCGAGTAGCCGTTATACTACCTAAATTTTTGTAAAATGGCTAATAGATGTAAATTGAAGTTTTATTAGACAAAAATAGGCAGTAATAAAAGGTTATACAATAGTAAACACTAAATAGCCAAGATAGGTCAAAGTTGATCAAAGTGACATAAGTGTTAAACGAATGGTCTCTAGGGAAATCTAAGGATGGGTGACCTTCGAGAAGTGGCACCTTTTGTTTGCTTCCTTTAGGAATGGGCAAGGGGTGTTACGTTGGATCAGTACACACCCAAGCCCAGTGTGTGAAGCATCACTGTATATCACAAAGGTTTTCCCTTGCTCAATTGTGTAAGAATAGGCACTTCAATCAACATCACCTTAAGTTTGTCAAACTTGCCTAGCACTTGTCATCCCAGACAAATTTTAC
>CANXYI011176952.1:0-10845 GCA_948208565.1 Hura crepitans
TAATTTAAAGCATTTTGTTTATTTTTGTAAATACGTTTTATTTTTCTATAATGTGAATATGTGATTTATTTTGATGCCTAAAACTCGCTTGAAGAAAATGGATAATATTATTAACTCAAATTGAAGTTCTGTATTAACTTGAGGTACAAATAAGAGTAGGGCTTTGAACCACTTTAGTTTTAGCGCTACAAGGTATTTCCCAACATCAGTTTGGTGGTGACTCTTATCTTGTGGTGTCCAACTTGCTCTTTATAGGAAAATCAAGTAAGAACAATTTAGGATTCCTCGAATCTGCTTCTCATCTTTTGAGACTTAAAGAGTGAGGTTTAAGTCGAGTCCTCGTTTGTTTCAATTTGACCAGCCCATGAGAGGAAAAAGGGGACCTCGTACATGAACAGTGGCAACTCTACTGGGGACACCATGAGACTATGCTCCAAAAGTACCTCAAATTAATATAGAATTTCATATTTTGAATTTAAAATATTATTTTTTTTCAAAAACGCATTACATACTGGAGCCTTGGAATAAGTTAGACGTCTATTTCTCACCCTAATGTCATTTTCAAAGCAAGAACCCATTTTTACTCAATTTGGAAGATTGTTAGGAACGAAATTGAATCTAAGCCTCGTGCCTATAAGGCATATGAAATAGAGAATCAATTGGTTGTATGCTTATGATGAGATAAACCCGTTATGGAGGGACCATGCTTGGATTACCTTAACTTGCACAACTTAACCGTGAGCCCATGTAATGACCAATAGCAACTTCTTTTAGGTACCCCAGTTAACGATGCATTTTGTGCTATGTGGGCTAATATACATGAAATATGGCTTAATCATCTCAAAATGCTATCAAACCCATTGTGCCTTTTCTAACTAGAATGGGTTAGGCCCCATATTTTGGTTTGATTAAACATATCTAACATATATAGGCCAAATATCTTGCATGTGCTCTTTTTGAGAAAAATAATGTTCAACAATTTGCTATTGATTATTCAAACCTGTTGGGGCCCCCTATGTCTTTCAAGTAAGCACTTTAGGAAATAGCACATTGATCTCATGTGTGGTATGTGAAAAGGTTAGAAGGCTCTTGATTCTATTTGTTGTTATACACATTTACATGCACTTGCATTTCATGCATTCACATGTATCTCATTCATCATTTCTAACCCCTTATATTATAACCATCATAGATCCTTGGGTTACTTAGGTATGTAGGTCTGACAAAAGGATAACTAGATAGGAAGTCATCCACACTACTCATAATTAAATAGACATGATAGAGGAAGGTAGTTCCTCAGCTTCGGACTTTCAAAGCTAGGATGGACTAGAAATTCAAAGAGTTTGAAAGGAATATGATGTCCCTAATCTCAAGGGCAATTACTACAGTTTCTTCTACTTTCAATACACCACTGTCTATTGAAGTGATTATAGTCACACCTATTGAAAAGGCTGATGCTATTTCTAGGGGAATTGGCACTAAAAAAGAGGCAACAAGTTCAGGAGAGTGGAATAAGAAGGCTGAATACTTCAATCAAAAATTTGATTCTTTTGAGGATTATGAGGATGAATTTGGGAAGAGGGTTACACCCCGAAGGATTAAGTGTTTCGCTATAAAAAAGTTAGAAGAGAAGATAGAAGCAATGGCTAGACTTATTACCATGGGCAAAGGGATAGATCTTGATGATCTTACTCTAGAATCTAAAAAAGTTTTACTTGCCAAGTTCAAAATGCCAAAAATTGCCTATGTTTGATGGGACAACTAATTCAAGAGACCATGTTAAATAGTATCCTATAGTTATAGGAGGCACAGAACTTAGCACAAAGTAAAAGGTTGCTTATTTATGCCTGAAGTTGTAGGGTAAAGTAATTGACTAGTACCATAGACTAGAAAAGTAAGTAAAAGAAGACTAGGGTAATATCATTGAAGCTTTTATCAATCAATATAATTGCAGCACTCATATAAGGGTTATAATGAAAGACCTTGAGCTGCTAAAGGAACAACCTAATGAGACCTTCATAGAGAACTTGACAAGATAGAGGTTTAGAGTTCTAGAAATGAGAAAGAAGCTGAAAACAATAAGCCAAATCCATATGTTCATTAAGAATGCTAGTCTATGCTTGAAGGATGGGTTAAAAGCGAAAGGGCTTAAAGACTCAGAATTGCTAAAGGATATAGCAATAGATTTGGAAGAAGAGCATGCTCAGCAAAAAAGGAACTCATGAGGATTTAATAATAGAAGGAACTTAAATAGGAGCGGTACAACTGAAATGGGTTGTAGTGGAACCTATAAAACTACCAAGGTATCTATTGTGACTAGGCACTACTCTAATTTGGGCAAACCATTGCCTTGGTGCTTTAAATAATTCCAAAAAGAAGGGAAAATTCAACCTTTACCTTACAAACCTCCAAGATATGAAGGGCAATTATATCACAAATTGGACTTGTATTGCCAGTATCATTAACACATATGCCATGATAAAGATAATTGCTATACACTAAGGGATAAAATTCAGGATTTGATTGATTCAAGATAGATACCTGATCTAGAGAAAAAGTAAAATGGTCAGGATGCTTACTCTAGCATTCCTTCACCAGTAAACATAGTCAATTTGGGATTGCTAGAATGGTATATACTACGGGATTTATATGGAAATGACTACTTTGTAGTGGAGATAAGGGTAGAATCAAGTTGGGTTCAGTTTTTCTGATAGATATATGGGCTACAGATAGTGAAAGTGAGCTAGAAGAATAGGTTTATGACTTTTGGGTTGATTTAGATTCAGAATAGAAATTATGTGAAGAAAGAGAGACTAATGTTGTAACTTGAAATGGTCAGATAGTTCCAAAAATAGAAAAAGAGCTAGTTCCCCCAGTTACCAAAAAGGAAGAAGATACAATGATGAAACATCTAAAGAAGACCCTTGCATAGATTTTAGTTTGGGATCTATTACACCAATCCCCCTCTCATTGATAAAGGTGGTTGAGGCCTTATGTGCTATCATATCACCATCTGAGTTAGTGGTAATGGTAAAGGGGGAAAAATAGTAGTTAATTTGTCTAATGTTGAATTTCCACCAAAAGGACGTCACCATAACTATCCTTTATACATGAAGGCTAAAGTCAATAACAAGCACAAAACATGTGTAATCGTTGATAATAAGTAATCAATTAATGTGTGTCGACTCAAAGCAATAATTATATATGGAATTAAAGATTCGATGATCTCTCAGTCTAAGCTTACCATCATGGCTTATGATAATATAAAGAGATAGGCATATGAGACTTTCAAAGTTAAGGTCAAAAAAAGGGGTGATCATAAACAATTCTGAGTTTGCAGTGCTTAATATCCCTACCAACTTCTCCTTTCTTTTAGGAAGGCTATGGTTCCATAAGTTAAGAGGGGTTCCATTAATATTGCTTCAGATGATAAAGATCCCCTATGATGGTGAGGTCATAACTATACGAGCAATGAGAGAGAAATAGGTTTTGATGTTTGAGATAGCCAACTAGCCTTTCAATGGATTTCATATAGCTGGGATTTTCTCAAAAAAGGGAGAGGATGATCCTAGGTGATAAATATGCTAGAAAAGATGAACTATTTTGCATGTTGCTAGTTTGGGATACAATTCAGATTGTTTAATCTCAACCATTTAGCCAAAAGGACAAAAGGATCGGAAGGGGTTAGGAAACACGGTAGAAACTTCAGAGTCAGAAAAGACTAGTAAGGGTATCCCACCATTAGAAGGGATTTTTGTTTGGGCTAAAAAGAATGTCAACTACTATAGAGAGTTAAAGCCAGTTGTTATAAAGGGGAAGATTGTGCCTAGTTTTGAAATTTTTAGTGATGTGTTTGACTGGGCCACAAGTAAAGTAGAAGCCACTTCAGGTTTTTAGGATGAAGAGGTCATAACCAATCTAGATAATTTGGAAATCGAGCCAAAGGAAGAGATTTTGACTGCTGCCATGCTCGAAGATAAAGGAAAGAAGAAGATAAAAGAGGAAGACTCTTTAGAAAGCTTTTTTGAAATACTATATGTGCTCAAACTTTTTAATGATGATGTTTTAACTTCTTTTGTTAATAAGATGAATGTTTGGCTTATTTTTGTGATGTCTCATCTAATTACATCATGCATAATGATAATCATGACTCACATAACATGTTCAATATTAATTCAATCAATAAAACCTCATTTAATCTTGGTACTAATGAAAATCTAAAAGAAATCTTGATTACAATTGATATAACTCCTAAAAAGTGGACAAAATTTGAGAGAATATTAAAAAAATATGAAAAAGTCTTTGCTTAGACCTATGAAGACATGCCCAAGGTTGATCAAGAAGTAGTTGAGCATGCCATTTGCACATACCCAGAAGCAAAATCAATAAACTAGAAGTTGAGAAGGATGAGGCTAGAATGGGCAGAAAAGATAAAAGAAGAAGTGCATAAGCAGATCGAAGCCAAGTTCTTAGAAGAAGTACAATATCCAACCTGGCTAGTGAATGTAGTGCCTATGGCTAAAAAAGATGGTGGGGCTAGGATGTGCATAGACTACAAGGACTTAAATAAGGCCTGCCTAAAAGATGACTTTCCATTACCAAACAAAGGTGTTCTGTTTGATAGCACGGCTATGTGCAAAATGTACAACTTTATTGATAGGTATGCTAGTTACAATCAGATTCTAAACAAGATAGTTGATAAGATAAAAATAACCTTCATCATAGAGTGGGGAACCTTATGCTACATGGTAATGCCTTTGGGTTGAAAAATGCTGGAGCTACTTACTAGAGGATAGCCACTAGGATTTTGTATGACTTGATTTATAAAGAAGTAAAAGTATACATGGATAATATAATGAATAAATCTAATACATAAAAAAGCATTTCGAAGCATTGGAAAAGTTTTTAAATGGATTGATGAGTATGACCTATGCCTGAATCAAAAGAAGTGTGTCTTTCGGGTAACTTTATGAAAACTCTTAGGGCATATAATGAGTTAAAAAAGGATTAAAGTGGACCTTGATAAAGTCAAAGCTACTAGAGAAATTCTAGTTCCAAAGAAAAAAAATGAAATAAAGGGATTTCTAGGAAGAATATAGTATATCAATAGATTCATAGCCAAGCTCAACATCATATGTGAGCACATTTTTAAACTTTTTAGAAAGAACCAACCAACTTAGTGGAACGATGATTGTCGACATATTAGGGCATATTTGTTAAATCTACTAGTCTTATAGCCATAATGCATAAGAAACCACTAATTCTCATTTATCTATTGTAAAAAGTTCAATAGGGGCTATGGTATTGTAAGAGGATAAATTCGGAGTTGAGTTTGTGATTTATTACTTGAGTAAGAAGTTTCTACCATATAAAGCAAAGTATATAGAAGTGGAACATATTTTTTTAGCAATATTGTGGGCTTTGAAGAAACTGCAGCAATATTTCCAATCATATACAGTGTAGGCAGTATCTAAGCACAATCCTTTAAGATATCTTCAAATAGCTCCATCTTTGATGGGTAGAATGAGTAAATGGCTTTTTTTGCTTTAAGAGATTGACATTCAATACATAACAAGGAAGACTATAAAAGGGCGAGCAGTTATAGAGTTCCTAGCTAGTCATCCACTGGAAGGTTAATTCTTGAGTTTGAGTTCCCATATGAGAACTTCAACCCAATAATGGTCTAAGGGTGGCAAATGTATTTCGATGGTGCAATAAATAATAAGGGAGTAGGAGTAAGGGTAATCTTGATAACTCCTAAAGGAGAGAAGCTACCGCTAGCTAAAAAATTGAGATATAAGGTTACAAACAATATGGCTAAATATAAGGCTTGCATATTTGTGCTTGAAGCATTACTGTCTCTGGGTGCAAAGATAGTTGAGGTGTTTATGGATTCATTTTTGGTAGTGTATTAGAATAATAAAGAATGGACTATTCATGAATAAAAATTATTGCCTTATGTAGAACATCTAAGATCCATCAGCAGATGATTCAAGATGCGCACTTTACGTCATACTCCTAGAGATGAGAATCAGCTAACAAATGCTTTGGCCACCCTAGTCTCTATGTGGGATAATCCAAAAGGGGTAATCATGGAACTAGTAATTATTTCTAGTTTTAAAAAGCCTTGCTACGAATTAAAGCAAATAATGGAAAATGAACTGAATGAAAATAAACCATGGTTTTATGATATCCAGAATTACTTATAGATTGGGGAATTTCCTAAAGAAGATATGGATAAGGATAAGAGACTATTGACAAAATTGTTAATTCAATTTATTAGTGTAGGTAGAGTCTTATACAAAAGGCAAGCAGATGGTCTTTAGCTTCATTGCTTAGAAGGGAAAGAAATAGAAAGCGTCATGGAAGAGATACATGCAAGAACTTGTGGCACACACATGAATGATTTAGAGTTAGCTAAGAAAATCATGTGTCAAGGATTCTTTTGGCTTACAATAGATAGTGATTGTTCAAAGAACATATAAAAATGTCATAATTGCTAGCAATATGGGGATTTAAGACACGTACCTACATCAAAACTTCATAGCTTATTATCTCTTTAGCCATTTGTTGCGTAGGGAATAGATATAATTAGAGAAATACATCCAACAGCCTTAAATAGGCATCATTTCATTGTAGTTGCCATTGACTATTTCCCTAAATAGGTCGAGGTAGAATCCTTAATGAAGTTAAGGGTGAGAGAGATGGCTAAGTTTATAGAAAAAAATTTAATATGTAGATATGGGGTTCCACACCATATAGTCTAAGACAACGGTGTCTAATTTCAGGCTAAGACAAAAGTATCGCTACAAAAGTACAAGATATAGCATCATAAATCCTCTTCTTATAGACCACTAGCCAATAGAGCAGTAAAAGTAGGAAATAAAAACATCAAGAGGATCTTATCCAAGATAGTTATAACCTACAAAGATTAGGCTGACAAAATTCCATTCGCTCTTTAGGGATATAGAACTACTATTAAGACTTTAATAGGTGCCACACCATTTTCATTGGTATATGGATCAGATGTGGTGCTTTTAATATAGATTAAACTCTAGTCCTTAAGGGTTACAATAGAAGTAGAGATTCCTAAGATAGTTTGGGTAGAATAGAGGTTCCAATAGTTGAACTTGTTAGATGAGAAACGGCTAAAAGCCTATTATCACAATCAATTTTATCAAAAAAGGATGGCACAAACCTTTGGCAAAAGGGTGAAAAATTTCAAGTTGAAGGAAGGAGGACTTATTCTCAAACAAATAATACTATGTCTAGCTGATCTAAGAGGAAAATTCATGCCGAATTAGGAAGGGCTATTCATTCTGAAGCAATTATTGCTAAAGGGCACGACAATCCTTATATATTATGATGGAAATGAGTTCAAGGAGCCTATGAATATGGATAGACTAAAAAGGTTCAATGGTTTAAGATAAAAAAAAAAGAGAGAGCCTTATTGGTCAAAAATCGATAAATGATGGCCTTACTAAAAATAGGCACCCCGATAGAGTGAAAAAAATGAGGTATCTTATGTAATAATTAAGGGTTTAGAGAAAATAGTCAATCGAGAAAACCCGTGAGGGTTGATTGGCAATAAGAGTTTAAGATGTAATTAAGATTTCCTTTAATTAAATGAGGAAATGTATTGTTGCATTAATGTTCGGTTGTGATTATCATAAAATGCCAATCTGATGCAAATAGATAGGACCACTTTAATATGCTAAATTAAGTATCTTGTGGACTAGGGAGATGAAAATATTGTCATTACATCACTTTTGTACTTGAGTCCTGAAAATGCAATACAAATATTTTTTTTAGATCTTCTATCTCTTATTACTCCTCTCACCTTCCATCTTTAACAACAAAATCTAGTTATCTCGAGAAGGTCCCATCACCCAATCCTTATATGCCTCAAATGTCTAAAAGTTGCAAGAGATCTTGGGAAGAATGTTAATCTTCAAGTGTAATAGCTTCCACAGGTCACGGTACCCAGTAGCAAAAGTAACAAACAAATCTCCCCCTCTGAATGACTATGGGAGAGAGATAATGCCATAGGTGTCTCTAAATTGCATCGCACAGTGATCTAGAATGCAAAATGTAACTTTATGTAAGCCTACAAGGGGTACATAACCTACAAAACTACTTCATAAATGATGTAGCGAAATCTATGGGCTCATGAAATTTATGCTTTCATCGGTAATGGCAGTCATACAAATAATCCATTGATCCATGTCAAAAGAGTAGTGCATAACAGCACAAAGTAATAAGTGTTTTAGACTATAAAACCTAAGGATATAAGGGGCAGGATCATCAAACAAGCAAAGCTTTTCCTGTAAACAAACCTAAGAAAAATGCTATTACGAATGAAAACTTGTAAAGGCTTCCTAAATAAAAGCCAAGTGAGGGGTAGGGAGAAAACTCACAAGGGTAGTCTATCCTTAAGAAGTTTATTAGGAAGAAAAGGTTTGAACAATTTACTAAGCAAAACACAAACTATAGAATAATGCTAAAAGCCCTTAGAGGTAGTCTATTCTAAAAAAAAGTAACTTGAAGTAGAATTAGATTCCCATAAAAGAAATCAACTTCACCATACTGCACTATATCTAGACCAATAATAGTCTCAGTAAGTATCAGTAGAAAGGGGTTTGAGCCTTTTGTCAGCTCATTTATTATACTGAATAGTTGATAGTCTCTAAAATTGCCATCAGATGTCACTATCAGATATTTTGAGAATAATAGAAATACATACATGCCTGCATGAAGTGATGGAATGTTGGTATAACTCTCTACATAAGCCAATAGAGCATTTAAAGAAATTGGTTCTCTCCGTGGGACCCATTGGGTAGCTAGAGAAGGAAGTATCCTAAGGGAGTTAACGACCACATAAGGGTAATAGGGAACACAGCTTGGATAGCAAAGTGGTGCATCAGATGAATAGGGCACCCTTAAAATTGCTAAAAATTCTTTAAATAAGGGTCATAACTTTTGATAAGAAAATCGAAAAACATGAAACTATAGATCCCAAAAGTGGGTAGTAGTCTTCAACAAGGATAAATCAAGTTAGACCCATTGAAGGAATTTGAAGCTAGAAAAAGGGGCTAGAATGGGAATTGCCCAAGTAGTTGGAAGATCAAGGATTTTGTGTAGTTTTTAGATGAATTTGTCACCTATTAGAGCAAAAAACGAGGAAAAAAAACTCAAGTGGCATGAGGATCTATGCATACATTCCTTGCATTTATAGGCTCTAGACATGTAATGACCATTTTGGAGGTGAAAAAGGCCATTTTGATGCCAAAATGCACTGTTTTGGCCAAAACAGCTATTTGCTACATGTGTAAAATGGCCATTTCAACATAAGCCAAAATAGCCATTTTGCCCAATCCCTATGAAAGATCAAGTTTTTACATTCTTTTCATTTTTACCTTTCTCTGCTTTGATATTACAAAAATAAAAAAAAAGAAAAGGAAAAAGAGAAAAGAGAAAAGAAAAGATACCTCTATATGGTAAAGAAAGTTGAGTCCCTATCAACCTATTTCGACACATGTGGCAGCACCTAATTAGCTCAAAGACATTTCAATGCTTGGCTACTGTCACTTTTATAGCGAGCTAGTATTTTTGTGCCAGCATGCTATGTGACTTAGGAGCACTATCTAAAGCTGATTAGCTTTTAGCAAAAGTGGGCTGGAGAGACTTATATTCTTAGTGCCACGCTACGTATCCTAAGGCAACATTCCAGTTCTTAAGCACATAATAGTACCATCTAGCACATCCTTTAAATGAGATGGCCATTCAGTTTGGGGGTCCTGGGTGTACATTATCAGTTTTTTATTCATCACCTTTTTGAGAATCTCAAATTGCCAGTTAATGGTATTATAGACATACTTGAGAGTTTGGATGATTAGTGGGCTACCATCAGTCATGATGGCACCTTCTATAGAGCTAGCCATAGAAAGGCTTCTTCACTCTGAGACTTACTCCATCGATATCTATATAGAGTATCTACTCTCATATTTGGGCTGCAGTGGTAGCATCAGCCAGGTGAACTAGACCAAGCTATATAGTTTTTAGGCTATAGAGCACGGTGTCTTATTAAGCCTAGTGTTATCTATTTTAGAGCTTCTTCACCGAGCTAGCAAAATTCTCTGGAAGGAGACTATGGATGGCGACATCATCATTGTTATGATCATTAGTGTGGGCATTGACGTCGAGTATATGGTTTCTTCTATTGCATAATTGTTCTACATGGATTGAAAGGCATGTTTCAACTTTAGGATTGTAGTGCTTGATTACATATGCCAAATTGGATATAGATTCTATATACTTAAGGAGTTATCGTATAGGTTAAGGCACAGCCAGCAAGCGTTAACCCAGTAGATGCACGGCTTAACATAGATTTAGATCAATTGCTTAGTGATGACTTAGGTCCTACTAGTCCACCATAGAGATGATCTTAGCGGACTAATAAGGCTGGATCATCCTCTTTAGTGCCACTTTTGCCTTCCATTAAGGTTCTCTTATAGGGTTTAGAGGCTAGGCTTATGTCATAGCTCCAGTCCATACACAGAAATATGAACATACAGATCGAAGACAGTCATCGTGTGTTGTTAGCTAGGATAAAGTAGCTTGAGGCAGCAATCCGAACAATACAAACTCAAAGATGCCTACTAGCTCTTTAGCTTTTTTTATTTATATTTTTTATTTACATATTAAACAAGGACACCAAAATTTGTACTCAAAAGCTTTTATTTATAAAATCATCAGTTATTTTTTGTTAATTGCATTGAAAAAAGAAAAAAATGTAAAAAAGAGTAATATAATAATAATAAGTTAATTAATCAAATATGAAAAAAA
>CANXYI011177221.1:0-13768 GCA_948208565.1 Hura crepitans
TAATGTAAGCCAATTTGGCTAAAGTTATTTGATATATTTCTTCATTGTTTTATTGGTTTGTATAGATTGTTGATATCATAATTCCATTAAGCTTGAATTTTTTAGTATAAGATGTTGAGTTCAGAAAAATAGCTTCCAAATACTGTAACGGGTTATATGTCATATGAATGAATATATAAATGTGATGTGATGCTGATAAATACATTATATAAGCATTTAGAACTGGTGCCTATGGCACATAATGTGGTACTCCTACATCTGATGTCTACAGATACCGATAGAAGGGGCATCACAATTACATGGAAATTTCCTAGGTTACATTCTAACCAAAAAATAAGATAAAACATACATTGGAATTACTTATAATACATTCTAACTAATAATAAAAGCAATAATGAGAAGTAATAAAATAAGAAGGAAAATGAATAATGACCAATAGTCCATCCATAAAAGGAAAATTTAATTAAAGGATGCCATTTGATTTGAGTCAAGTAATAACTTACAAAAATTCAAATTAATTGCAAACAAAATATTAATTCACATGCTAGAATAAATAAAATCATAAATAATGAAAATTAAACTAATAAAGAAAATAAATAGCAATATAAGCAAGAGATATCAATTCAATTTTAGGATAGAAAGAAAGAAAATAAATAGCAATATGAGCAAGAGATATTAATTCAATTTTAAGATAGAAAGAAAACAAACAAATAAATGAAAGATAAAAAATATGACATAGTATGCATTAAGTCATTTCATTTAACTTATAAATAAATGATGAAGAAAACACATAAAATTTAATAATAAATAATTTGATTACATGATAAAGAAAATAAAAGAAGAAAAAGTAATAAAATAGTATAAATTAAAAATAAAATGCACTAAATTACCTCATCTAACTTATAGATGGTTAATAAAAGAAATGCAAAATTGGATTATCACACTTGACTGGTGATAGATAATTTAGCTAGTAAGAAAAGACATAAAACAAACACCTTGTCAATTATAATTGCTTTTAGGTTTGTTCTTTGGTTGACTTAAGAATAAATATATAAAGAACTTTGAAAATCTCTTTAAAAACTAAGAATTTTTAGTGTTTAACAAGTGTTTTTTTTTTATGTTCATGAGTGCACTCTTACCAAGAAAAGTTGACCCCTATAACTAAATTAGAGTTGTGAATTTATGCTCGGGGGTTAGTGCCATGAAAATGACTATTTTAGGCTGTGAAAATGGCCTTTTTGGTATAAGATTGCCATTTCATTTGGGCAAACAACCATTTTACCTAGTGAGATAGGATAATTTTTAGAATATGAATTATAATAGTAAACCCAAAATGGCTACTTTATGAGGGTTAAAATGGCCATTTTATGAAAAATCAAAATGCCACTTTGAGGCCTAAAAAGGCCATTTTTGAGGCATTATAGAATAATCATTTTGGGAGGTCCCCCCAAAATGACACAATTTTGCCAAAAATAGCAAAATTGATAAAAACCCATTTTTAGACATTTTCAAAACCTTTTTCTTGTTAAGATATTCACTTTTATTATTATTAAAAAAGAAAAGACAATAATATCAATGACTCTACATTACAAGGTGATCGGGCTTTAGACTATTGGCCCAAGCCCTTAACACCACTATAGACCTTTATTTTTATGCAATTCAGATTGCACCATAAGGTTGTTCAGTTAAGTCAGAGTCTAACTCCAAAACCAACAAGTATCCTAAAACTAGAGTGCTTATAGTGCCCCTAATTTGGTGTGTGTTGTGAAATGTGGAAGTACCCATTTTATGCCTTTTGGCTAAAGAGAGAACTTTTAAACCGAACATCAAGACTCCAATATGTCCTTTTATCATTTGGCAATTCAAACTTAAGAGCTCGAGGACTAGTTCTACAATCACAATGAGCATTTTTAACGTTAGTTGCATTAAAACTAACCCACTTAATCTTGGCACAAATGTAGAACCCAAAAATATATTAATTACCTATGACACTACTGGTGAAGAAAGAAAAAAATTTGAGAGATTATTAAAGAAGTATGAAAAAAATATTTGCCTAGACTTATAAGGACATGCCAAAAATTAATCGAGAGGTAGCTGAACATGCCATTCCACCATATGACCACATACCTGTGGTTCATCAAAAGTTAAGGAGGATGAGATTAGAATGGGCTGAGAAGGTCAAAGAAGAAATCACCAAGTTGTTGAAGGCCATGTTTATAGACGAAATCATCTTCTCTATTTGGCTAGCCAATATAGTCTTAATACCAAAGAAGGATGAGAGGATCTAGATGTGTGTTGATTATCAAGATTTTAACAAGGCTTGCTCTAAAGATGATTTTCTTTGCCTCATATAGATGTACTTACAGAAAGCACTGCAATGGCAGCTATGTACTCTTCTATCAATAGTTTCTTGAGATATAATTAAATTCTCATGAAGGTAATTAACAAATGCAAAATAGCTCTCATAATAGAATAGGGGATTTATTGCTATAAAGTTATGCCTTTTAGGCTAAAAATATAGGTGCCACTTAACAAACGATGGAATTAAGCTTCTCTATGACATGATGTATAAAGAGGTTAAAGTTTATGTTGATGACATGATTGTTAAATCTAAAGATAGGGAAGGACACTTTAAGGTTTTGGAGAAGTTCTTTCAATGATTAGACTAATTCAACATAATGCTCAACATGAAAAAGTGCATATTTCGAGTTACATTAGGTAAGTTGTTAGGATTTGTCATTAGCAAGAATGGAATTGAGGTAGATTTAGATAAAGTCAAGGCCATATTAGAAATACTAGCTCTTAGAATAGAAAAATAAGTATAGGGTTTCCCAAGAAGATTGTAATATATTAGTCAGTTCATAGTAAATCTAACATTTATATGTGAACCCATCTTTAAGCTCCTATGGAAAAATCAAACTTCTCAATGGAATAACAATTATCAAAAGGCATTTAATGCTATATAATAGTACGTAACTAATCTTCTAGTTCTGAAGCCGCTTATGCCAGGAAAGATTTTGACCTTATACCTCATTTTGGAAGAGAATTCCATTATAGCTATGATTACACAAGCAGTTGACTCTAGGGTAGAATTTGCTATCTATTACCTAAGTAAGAAGTTGTTTCCATATGAACAAAAATATATAGAGTTAGAGAAAATATGCTTGGGAGTGATTTGGGTTTCCAAAAACCTTTGCCATTACTTTTAATTATATACGGTGAAGGCGGTAGCAAAATAGGGTCCTCTTTATTATTTATAAATAACACCATCTTTGATAGGCAAAATAGGCAAATGGATTCTTTTGCTCAAGGGGTTTGACATCTCATATGTTACTAAGAAAACCATTAAAGGTTGAGTAGTGGTGGACTTGTTAGCCAATAAACAATAAAAGGTGAATATATTGAGTTTGAATTTCCAAATGAATACTTAGGGGCAATCTTCCAAGAGGGATGGAAAATATACTTTGATAAGTAGTTAATCAAAAGAGAGTAGGAGTAGTGTCCTATTAATCACTCTAGAAGGTAAGCAAATGTTTTTAGCAAAAAGGTTAGAATTCTCAACAATAAACAATATAGCAGAATAAGAAGCTTGCATTTATAGTTTATAATCCTTATTTTTGTTAAGAGTTAAAACAATGGATGTTTATAGAGACTTTATGTTAGTAATTCAACAAGAAAAAGGAACATGAGAGCTCAAAGATGAAAAACTTAACTCGATACATTAAGATGGTGATAGATTTAGCAGAGGGATTTCATAGGCCATATCCCATGAGAATAGAACCAAGTATTAGATACTTTAGTAGTATTAATGTCAGTGGTGGACTACCTACAAAAATTACTTTTGAAACTAATGTTCTTCTATAAGTTAAGATATCTAGTCTATATAAGCATACTTAATAGGGTGGAAACACGGGCAGAAGATGGGTTACCTTAGTATTCCAATATCTTGAGGTACTTAGAAAAGAGAGAATATCCTAAACATGCTGCTAAAAAAGATAAGAAGGCGATGCATAAGTTATCAACTTAGTTTATTGCCTTCCAGTGGGTGTTATATAAGAGGCATCATGATGGCATCTAACTTAGATATGTCAATGAAGCTGAGGCATAGAAGATAATATCTATGCCAATGGATACTGATTGCACTAATTTCATTAAGAAGTGCCATAAGTGTTAGATTTACACCAATCTAAGCCATTTACCACCATTGTAACTGACAAGTTTGACTTTACCATAGCCTTTTTCAATTTTAGGTATTGATATTATTAAAGAGATAAGGCTGTTTATAGTAAGAAGACAAAGATAAATAGTTGTGGCTATTGATTACTTCTCAAAATAGGTAGAAGCAAAATCTTTTAATAAATTTGGGGCAAAGCAGATACGTAAATTTGTCGAAAGAAATCTCATTTGTAAATATAGGTTGCCACACCATATAATCTCGAATAATAGAGTAATGATCCAGGGCAAAACTAAGTATCTTTTAAAGAAATATGGAATAAAGCATCATAAATCCTTTCCCTATAGACTATAAACAAATGGTGTAGTAGAAGCAGCCAATAACAACATTAAGAAAATGCAGTAGCAAATGATGGTCACTTATAAGGATTGAGCAAAAATGCTACATTTCACACTTTTAGGGCTTGTAGACACCTCACTTTCTACCTATGATGATGACTAGAGATAGGCTATCAGATAATAGCATAGGGGATTGTAAGTCCACATAGACTTTCTTTGTGATGTCCACACGGGCTTATTTCTCTAGGTCCATGATAACCCATTCCTTCCTTAAAGCCCATGGCCTAATGTCCACACGGACGAGTCCAAGCCCTATCTATATAGACTAATGCTACTTAGTCTAAAACCTAGACTAAGGCCCATTGACTAACTAGAAAGGGTTCCAGGCCTAGGTCCGCATAGACTTGTCTTCGGCAAAACCTTCCAAAAGTAAGATTCTTTCTATTCAGACTAGGACTAAGAATCCTATTAGGACTTTGCCTCCTTTTCTGAATAGGAAAGGGTTAAACCTAAGCCTATAAATATATTACTTTGTGTAACTTTGTAGGGACTTTTGAGACTTTTTAAATTTTAGAGAACTAGAGAGAGAGTGGCTGCAACATTAATCTTTTAGCATACATACATCATTGGAGTTTGGTGTAAAAAGGGGGGAGAATACAATCGTTAGCCTTGCCATAAATCCTTACTTATAATATCTTACACTCTTGTGCCATTACTTGAGAGGTGTATTCATTTAGGTAATATCTGAGGTCCCTTTCATACTTTGATGTTGCTTTATGTACCTATGATATCTAAGAATTGATCACAAGTGAGGTGATTCCATGTAATCCCCACTTTAATCATAGGAGTAAGTCTACGTACTGAATTATTTTATAGCACATAAATGGTAATTATTGCAATATATTAATTGTGTTGTCCTTGTTTTGACTATGTTATCTTGTCTAGAATGAGTTCGTACAGAACTATCTCAAGGGATAGGAGGTCTGCATGGACCTATATATTGAACATATGTAATATGAGGTCCGTACGTCCCATTGTATGATAATAGTGTCATGTTTGCTCTATTTATCATCTCTTAACATAGTCTATTTATCATGATTAGCATGTCTATGGCAAGTTATTTGATTCCTTTGCTCATTAATACTCATGTTAGTATTCTAGAATTAATGTCTAGTTCATACAGACTACCTTTTCATGAGGATTATAGTCTGCACAGATATATGTGTAACTTGTTATGCTTATTACTCTATATTGTAGTCCGAACGGACTCCCCTTTCATGAGGATTATAGTCTGCATGGATATATATATGTGTGATCTATTATGCCTATTACTCTATTTTGTGGTTCGTATGGACTTCCTTTTCACGAGGATTATAGTCTGTGCGAACATTACCTTTGATTTCCAGTGCTTACATGCATCCATGTTTCATGTCTTCTCTTATGTGTTCCTCATGTATTCTTTATCTAGTATCATTTAACCCCTTTCTTTGAGTTGTATACAAGTGACCCTTCTTATTGGAGTGGAGGTCTAGACGGATAAAATACCTATTCTAGGAAGTAGTCTGCACAAACTAACATCAATGCCTTATGTAGTTCGCACGGACTAAGCGAAGTAGAGGCAGGATTATTTTGGTGCTTTATTTTATATATTTTGATTTTGTATTTATTTTGCCTTTTGACTTATTTTGGGATGTAATAGTTAGTTAATTAACTTGTTTTACATGTCTAAACTCCAAACTTCACATTAAATGGTTTTCTATATAACTAATTGGTGTTTTCTAATAAAATGGATTTGAGTCTTCATTAATCAAAAGTCATATCAAAAATGTATTTTTATAAAGGCCAATCTCCTAGAGATAGGGGCTAGGCAATTACTACCAATTCCCATAGAATTATGGGTAGTTGTCAGGTCACATTGCAAGTAATGAATAGCTCGATTTAGGGATGTACAATTTACACAATTTATGTTGTTGTATCTTTTATATTCTACTAATTTACTTTTTTACATGCAAATATGATATGAATGCTTTAAATAATGCTCACATGCTTGCTTGATATGGGATTGACATATGTAATAATAAGGGCATGAATAAGATTTGAGATTTCAAACCTTTTTAGTATAGAAGATTAGAGGTCCTGGTGTAAAGGCCAGGTGGTGACTCCATAAACCGCTTTCGCCCCGGTAAAAATATCATAATCTCTATAGGGATATAGAACAATAGCCAGACCTTCCACTGGTGCAACACTATACTCATTAGTATATAGAATGGAAGTAGTACTATAACATCTCAAAAAATCCCGCTTTATGAATAGTTCTTCCCGATATGAATAGCATTTCTCAAAAACTTGAGTCACACTAATTAGACCAGATAGAGGTATTAATTATAAAGTAAATTTAGGTAAAATTTAGAGTCAATCTAAAGTTATTATGATGTTTAAAAATGCAAAAGAAGATTTACAATAGTGTTTTATGAATAGTGCCTTAGGCAAAGTTGAATAATAAATTAATTTAATTTTTGCTCAAAATAATTCGAGATTGATACAACCTGATACTTAAATATTCCAAAATCATTCATTAGCATTGTAATTGAAAATTTTAAAAATGGGTATGGATTAAAGTAAGCTTTTATTTTTTTTTTAAAATTTTTGAGTTAAGTTTTCTTAAGTTTATAGATCAAGTTGGTATAATTTTATGATTTTTTAAGAGTGTTAAATAAGGCTTAAAAGAAAAGAAAAATAGGGCTTAAAAAGTGAGACCCATCGGATGAGATTGATAGAATATTGGCCCTTGATCATGTTGACCAAGTCAAAGGTTAACTAAGACCATTTAAAATGGTTAATAAGTGAATAGGAATCAACCATTCCCTTCTCCCTTTCTCCCCTCATTGTTGACACCTTCTTCTTTTCAAAATCCACCATTTTCACTTCTTCTTCTATTTAATCAAGCCTCCAAATAACACTTTTAAGCCTTTAAAATATCTGCCCACCACTTCTAAAGCTCTATTGAAGCAAGATATTGAGAGAGAATTAGAAGATTTTTGAGATTTTTCTATAGAGTGAATAATAGCCATTTTTCAATCAGATAAGTATTTTTGAGTTCTAAAATTTTTCTAAGGTTCCTAGGATGCCCAAGAGAGGTTTGGTTAAGTTAGATTCATTTTAGAAGCATCATATGATTTTATGTAAATTTTTGATGTAAACTTTCTTATATGTGTAGAGCAAGGCGAACAGAGTAAGAATCGAGGCAAAAAAAAGGCCTAGGTGATTCATCATGGTTCATTTTAATCCTATAGTATGTGTATTCAAGTTAATTGGTGTATTACTATTGTGTGTCACCATAATTAATGCGTGTATTATGTAATAAATGCTTAATGTTGTAGTTTGGTGAAATTAAATGAATTAGTGTTATGTATGATCTTAATTGATATCTATTATCATAGATTGATGGTATTTTGGTCCCTTTAGATGTGATCCTTTTTGAGGTTGAATGCTTCATATGATGATTTGGCTTATTTATGGCATAATGAACATGTATTATTGCTTATGTTGCTAATGGAAAAGTTGACAATGTTAAGTGATGATTTATTATATGTTTAATTTTGATGTTTAAATTTTTTAGGCCATGTTGAGTACTTTGGCCAAATGGCTATTGAAGGCTCATCTAATGGTTTTGTCACATAAAATGATTTAAGTAATGTATGTATATACATAAGTGAATATGTTAGCTTGGATTAAGTGAGTATGGTTAAATTACCTATATAATGTTAATTATAACTATTATGCTTAAGTTAGATATCTCTTATGTTATGTATGTCTTTCAAGCTTTGTGTAGGTATAAGAATATGTTATATAAGTGAATGGGTTGATTATGGCCTATTTATGTGTGCAAGGCATGTATGGCCAAATAGGCCCTTAAGTTGTTTATAATACTCTTAGCATGCATATAAAGTTTTAAGAGCATATGGGTTGATCACAAAAATGTGATATAAGTTTGGTCTTGAGGGCATATGTAGACACCTTGATTATAGGTCTAGGACTTTCTTAGGTATTCAAACTTTAACCTAACTCGAAATATGAAAAAAAAAAAATAGGAATTTGTGGCAAAAGTGGAGGGTTTGGGTTGACAGGCCTAAAATCGAAGCCCAACATTGATTCCAATGGGGTGTTAGCGTGAAGCCCTGCGGTATAGACCTATTCACCTTTTTTGGCCTATAATGATAACCAGAGATAGGCTTAAGCAACAAGGCAAGTAACTTGAAACCCAAGTTTGCACGGACCAATATAGCACAAGTCTGTATGGACTTAATGCTATGAGGTCTGCACAGACAAACCAAACCCTATGTCCATATGAACTTATCTAACCTGGCCCAAAGCCTATGGACCGGTGGGAAAACCATGCCTAAGTCTGCGCGGACCTACTGATGAAAAACTTCCAAAAGTGTGAAAATCCTATTTTGGCACTGAATCTTAATCCTAGAGGGATTCTACCTCCTCTGGATAGAATACCTAAGCCTTAAGCATATAAATACCCACTTTAGGGTATGAAAAAAGGGAGAATAATAAGGAATACATAGAAGACATAATTGAAGACAATTGACACAAGATTTTCCCTACTAGTCCTAAGCCCTCACTAAAATAATCATTCTTCCAAAATCCAACCCTTATCTTGTTACTTTGTGTTAACTTCAAGGTAAGATCTGAGGCTCCTTTCATCATATTCATTCATTTATTTATGCTATTTGTTGTAACCAATGATCTCCTATGATTAATTGTCATGTGAAATGGTTTTATGTAACCCCTATGACAATTATAGGAGTAGGTTAACCTGTTAAATCGGTTTAAGAATGTTCTAATCGTTCATGAAACTGATAGCTAAGTCTACATGAACCTATTTTAAATGATAGAAGGTCCGTACAAACTTATAAATTAAATATGACTATGATAGAAGGTCTGTGTAGACCTATTATTTAAATATGTACGTAATATGAGGTTTGTACAGGCCATGGTATGATAACGGTATTATGATTGCCTTATCTACTATGTTTTAACATATTCTGTTTACCATGTTAGCATGCCCTTATAACCGTATCATATCGTATGATCATTATGTTCCTTAATATGCATGTTGTTAGTATCTTAGAATTAATGTAAGTCCACACAGACTTCCTATCATAAGGATCATAGTCCATATAGACATATAAGTCTTTTGCATGTTTATTCTATTTTATAGTCTGCACGGACAATCGTCTTTGATTTCCAGTCATCACATGTATCCATATTTCTCCCATTTTTTATGGGTTCTTTATGTGTTCTTTATATGATATTATTAACCTTTTCTCTTTTGAGTTGTATGCGAGTGACCCTTCTCACTGGAGTGGAGTTCCAGATGGATATAATATCATTTATGCAGTAGTTCATATGGACTAATGTCGGAGCCTTATAAAGTCCGCACGGACTAGTCGACGTATAGATGGGACCATTCTAATGCCTTGTTTTATTTCTTTTGGTTTTGTACTTATTATGTCTTCTGGCTTAATTTAGGTTGTAATAAGTAGTAAATAACCTATTTTACACCTCAATTGCTTAACTTTCACATCAAACAATTTTATATATGATTAATTGGTGTTTTATAATAAAATGGATTTAAGTTTTCCCTAATGAAAAGTTATATAAAAAAATATATTTTAATAAAGGCCAATCTCCTAGAGATGGGAGTAGGGCAATTATTGCCAATTCCTATGTAATTATAGGTAGTTGTCAGGCCACACTGCAACTAATCAATAACTCACTTTCTGGATGTACAATATACATTATTGTATTCTTTGAACATTGCAATTTACTTTTTTTACATGAAAAGGTGACATAACTATTCTTAAGCATAATGCATGCATGTTTAAAAGGGATTGATAAATGTTATAATATACAAAAAGGCATGTATTAGGGCATAAATAAGATTTGAAATTCCAAACCTTTCTATTATAGAAGATCAGAGCTCCTGGTGTAGAGGCTAAGTGGCGACTCCACTAACCACTGTCGTCCCCGATAAAAGCATCATAATCTCTACAACATGTAAAATGGATGAATCTAAAGTACATATAATGTATCCTTAAATTATAACTAAAAAGATAAAAGAAATGTTGCCCTATATGATTAGACAACCTAGATTGAATAGGTTGTCTGATCAACTAGGAAGAGATAGCAGCTGCTAGGGTACTTCGATGCCTATTTAAGCGGATGCAGCCACTATAAGGTCTATATGGCCACTACATAACTATTGTGGACTTTAAGCATTATTATGCCTTCGGGCATGGGTATGGCCTTCGGGTATGAGTATGGCCTTTGGGCACCTATATATCTTATTATCTAGTTTTAGTTTGTTGTCTTTTAAGTATGGGCATAACAAATGATGAGGATTAAGTTAATAAAAAGGGGTTTTATAATTTTTAGAAAATCATGAGTATCTCAGTTTAAAAATAATGATATGAAGTATGTATCCCATTTCTTATTTTGGATTTAAATTTAAAATGGTGTTGTGATGTTTATGTATATTAAAGAATGTTAATTTTCACATTTCAAGATATTGTCTTATTTTATGAGCATGATACATATGTTTAACATCGATGTAATTTGAAATGTTATTTCTATTTCAATTAATGGCATTGTATAATGTGTATATAAGAAACATGAGTTAATTTGAATACACCAATAGCATTTGCTCAGTGCAACATCTTTATTTATGGTGTGTAGGTTAAGAAGATATATTAGAGTCAAAGCCTCATTATCAAAAGATTGATCAAGAAAAGATTTTTTTGGTCCTTTTAATGTTTAATATGATAATGTTATGTACATATGTAATGGTACTCTTATGTATTTGAGGGATTGGGCTTTATCTATGTTTGTGATAAGTTTTGTAACTTTTTAAAACAATATTACAACTTGTTATTTAAAAATGTATGATAATGCATGACTTATATGATATCTCTTTCTTATTATGTGCTTGATGAGTGTTGAGTTGAGTTTGGAGGGTTAGATAGACCTGGATGAGATTGATATGATATGAGATTTATAGAAGTGCTACTTTTATACAGGTTACTATTTAGGATAGTGCCTAGTACAGTCGTTATGCTATCAAAATTTTGGCACAAGTTCCCTAATGGTATACTTTGATGCATAGTTTTTAAAAATTTGTATTTTTATAACCTTTACATGTGAGGTATGTTCAATAACTAAACATTTAAAGTTTTTATGTTGTAAGGGTTTTCTATAAGAGTAGTTCGGATATCAGTATGTGTGCCTCTCCATATTAGGGTTTGGTAATTAGATCGGCTAAGGGGTGTCACAAATACTAAAAATTGAGATAGAAGTTCTATCATTAAGGGTGGTTTTGGAAGTAAAAATTCTAGAGACTAAATGGGCATGTGTAAGATATGAATAGTTAGTATTGGTAGATGAGAAGTGAATGAAGGCACTATACCACATGCAGCTATATGAGAAAAGATTGGCTATGGCATATAACAAGTAAGTGAAACAACACTCAATTTGGAAAGGTGATATTGTGTTAAAGCAAGTGAAACCCTTATTAAATGACCGTGGAAGAAAATTCAAGACCAATTTGGAAAGCCCATACCTAGTTAAAAAGGTAATAAGGCATGAAGGTGTTAAGATATCATATTTAGAAGGTAATGAGTTTTTAGAACCCTTAAACATTGATATGATTAAAAGTACTTCTATTAAAAAAAGGTTTTTTTTTGGTCTGTTAAGTCAAAAACCCAAATAGTTAGCTTAGGAAAAAAATTAAGACACCTGAATGAGGTGAAAACTAAGAAATAGGCACTTTAAGCAAAAGTTATGGGCATTGAGAGAAAATGTTTAACCAAGAAAGTGGGCAAAGGCTGATTGGTAATGGTAGTATTATTAAGACAATTAGTATATTTGCCAAGATTGAATGAGTCAAGTTCTAATGACAAAAAAGCTTTGTGATAATAATTATTTTGTAAATTACCTTTTAGAGTGAAATATCTTACAAATAACTAAACTCTAAAGATAAGTAAAAGTTTTCTTTTTAGATGTAAATTATGTAGCTTCATATTTTCTTTTTAATGAAAGACTTTTGTTATCCCTCAATGAACTTATAATCCAATTGTTGTAATTTTTATCTGTAATTGTATCACTAGTCTTAGAATCAGGGCACACTCTTCAGTGTGAAATGAGATTCCTATAGGTTAAGAAAAGAGTGCAAGAAGTGTCAAGTTAAAGCTCCACCTTGAAAACCTAATAGTTTAGGAGGAACTCTCTCTTTCAATCCAAACTATCTCTGGATTCCATGAGGAATATAAAAGGTAGCATGCCTCAAGCTAATCAACAAGACACAAATAGAATGATAAAATAAGGAAGATTGAGAAATCTTCCACTAAGGATACATCCACTTGACTTTATGAGTAGTGGTAGCTTTAAGCCATGTAATCCAATCTTCCTTTAAGCTAAACCTAATATTAATCTTCCTTAAACAATGGTGATTAGACATGTAAAAGATCCAAAGCTTCTCAAGAGGTGCTGACAATGGTTTTAACTTCTATTGTAACTATATCTAAAAAACTGTTAGGTTGGAAAATCCACTTTGGACCACCTAAGCAAAAGTTAGGCATGACTCACTAGTGTGAAAACCCTTATGAGTGCACTAGGCAAAAATTAAGGCAAAAGTCCACTAGAGGGAAAAACCTAAAAAAGGGCTCTTTAGGCAAAAATTAAGACAATGAAAATAATAATAAAAGTCATACTTGCAAAAGAAGAAGGCTTCCAGTCATGAATCTATGATCCTTTATCCTTAAAAAGCATCTATCCTTAGATGTTTTTAACAAGAATGATACCAAAAATGTTACCCTTTGAGAAGATCCCATTTAACACATGAAGTATCTTATGATCACAAGAGTTATCTTCTCTCATTATTATCAATAAATCTCTTAAAATACACAAGAGGATGCATTTGGCATATTCTAAAGATATTAGGGTAAGATGATTAGTAAACTCCAAGATAGCTTCCTATAAGAGAAGACCTATTCCTAGGATAAGCTTTTGAGCCATCAAAGGTGACACTCCTAAAGCAAGTATGACATCTAAAGGGTATTGGTTTTCAAAAGAAGGAAGGTTAACATGGGTGTTTATAAAAAGACTAAAGTTTATAATGGTAGTAAACTCCTTTGGAGTGGGGGGGGGGGGGGGGGTAATTTATTAATTATTAAGGTTAAAAACATGAAAG